>RJWJ010036085.1:0-16368 GCA_004363605.1 Indri indri
AGTACAGTATTTTTTCTTAAATGGTACAGTATTGCTTGTCTGTCTTCGTCTATCTAGATACATACAAAAAATATTATTTCCCAAACTTTTCAGCTAAGGACTCTATGGGAATCTGTCTAAATTACACATGTCCTCTCTTCATCTTTCAGAATGTATTCACTGATCCCCCATTTTCTCCTGTGATTTTTTGTTTTTATATTGGGGTTTGTTTTTTTCATATTTTTGTCTTGCTTTGTTTTTGTTTTTGGCTTTCACAAAATTTTCATTATCCCCTTTCTTTGTTTACTTTCCAAACTGATAACTCTGAATTCTTTTCTCTTTATTAATAAAATCTCTCTTTCTGCCTCTTGTCCTTCCTTTTCTGGCCATGTCTTCTATCTGTAGACAAACGACTACCTTCTCAACACCAGACCTATTAATAGAAATCATTAAAGGAAGAAAGTGCTGAAACAAAGTCTTAGGCCTAGAATAGAACCAGTTTTCCTGTTCCTTGTGAGATTAAAATGGGAAAAGGGGTCTTGGTTATCCTATTCTTGTCTGGTGACATTTGAAGTTTCTATATGGTGTTGCCACCCTTCCGAATAAAAAAGAAAAGCTCATGTCACCAAAGGTAACTCCTCTTCTTCTGATCCATGCATATTCCAATCTCCCTTAATATACTTCTATTAGGAAGTTAAAGGCAATCTTACGTCAGGATTACTGGGAACTAATATTAATAGTTGCAGTGGTCAACTTTAGCATGCTTGATTTTACCACATATTCAGTGCTTTACCGTAGTGATGCCCATTGCCAGTCCACATTTAAGATTATTAAACACCCCACAATGCACTTACAGCCCACCTTTTACCTTTCAGTCTTAGCTGCTTTACTCTCTCCCCTTTTTAATCTGTAAAGGAGAATGTTTCTTCCTTAATTTCAGTCCCAATCTACCTATATAACTGCTAGGTGAAACGGAATAGTCAGCTGGCTACCTCCCTCCACACAAGGCTACAATGATAATTGCCACCTTTCCATCCTCTGACTTGTGACATGGGGCCTGTTCTCTCTCTTACTATGTCACTGTAGATGCTCTGTTCTACTCTGTCATTAGGATGTATGATTACACCATGTCCTTGCTTGTGTTCACCTGCCCTGGCATACTGCTCTTACCATGGTGTTGCTCTCAAACTATTACCAGTCCCCTTTACCATTCTACCCTGTTTGTACTTGCCCCCAGGTCCACTTCCCCTACAAACTTCTTATTCCTGTTAACTTGATTCTAAATGTAAGCACTTTCTATTTCTCAGCTAAGCTAAGGACCTCTTCCCAGGACCTTACATTTAAGCAACTTGTTTCTTGCCGTGTTTCCTTGTAGTATCAGTCTGTTTGTGGTTTAAGAACCCTGCTTCAAACAAATTTTTAGAATTAAGACCCATCCCATAATTATACAGCTTCAAATCCTGTCTCCATAGAATCCCTTGGCTAGAGAAAGATGAAGATATCCTTTCGCATCTTATTTAGTGAGTTCTGTTTAAATATTTTAACCTTGAAGTTAGTTTCTGCACTGTTAATACATAGTGAGTAGAAGAAGCCAAGCACATCGTTAATAAAGAAGCTTTTCAAGTTCATAGAGTCAAAGTATCACACACACAGTTATAGTATGTGGACTGGATCTCACGTAATACTTCAGAGAGAGTTTTGGGTTGTGTGGGTCCCCCGACCCCCACCCTGCCAACCTCGTGGTGTTTCCTGTAATTCATTAAATTGCACATAGTCTCATTTATCTGCCAGAACCCACCCATTTCCAGGGTTAGCCTTTTCCTTCCTATTCCTTGTGAGTGTAAAGTCTGAGTCTTAGAAAGTTCTGATCAAATAAATTGTACTTGGTGTTCCTCTGAACATGAATGATATTGTTTAGAAAACATTTAAACATGTAGAGGCTGCTTGTTCATTGCTGCTGTTAGGCCTTATGCTTGTCTGGCAAATTTTAAGTTCCTCGAGGCCAGAGGCCTACATCTTATGTAGTCAAATCTATATTCCCATATTGTCACTCATGTCACTTAGCATACATAATATCCAACAAACATTAAGTGTTCAATAAAAGCATTCAAAGCATGTACACCTGTGAATCATCCATAAAAGTCTAGAAATTTTTCCCAGGCTTCTCCAATGATATTTTGGTTGTCTCACCCTGATAATATAGAGATATGGGTTGGGGGGGTAGTTTTTTTTACATTTTATATATTTGATGTTAGGTCAAACCACTCCTGGTTTATAGATTTTATGACATTTGTTAGTTTAAAATAAAACAATAATACCACTCTATTAGAATTTATATATTTCTTATAGCTTAAATTGTTTAAAATCATAGATTCAGGAGTCAGACTTCTTCCATTCTTCATTCTATTCTAGTGTTTTTCAAACTTTTTTGACAGTAACACATAGTAAAAAATAGACTTTGCATTATGACCCAGGGGACACAATAACACACAGACACACACGTGTGCATGCCTATATTCTTACTCTGGAAGAAGAGTACCTCAACAGTTTTCACCTTGTAACATTCAGTGCTCTGCATTGTTGTCTGTTCTGTTCTATTTCATTTTTAAGCTGCTGATCAAGACCTTATAAATTGAAATTCATCCCTACAAAGTCCTGGGGGAATATCTGTTTATGTATTACTCATTCAGCTAACATATTCAGTACTTACTATACCATTTATTGTTCTTCTTCATTACTTAATTAGCTTTGTGACCTGGGAAAGTCACATGTTAATGTCTAGTTCATAAAATGGACATAATAGTGATGTCTACCTCAAGAGAAATGTTGTTAGAAATAGATCAGATACGTAAAATAGTGCACTGTTTGGCAAGTAATGTTAACACCTCTCTTGTTTCTGCTGTTATTATTATTAAAATTACTTCGATTTGAACTTCCCCATCTGTTTCATAAAACTATATATAAAGCATATACTACATGTAACTTAATTTTCCCTTTAACTTTCATTATATATACATTTTACATATTTGAACTGGAGGTATAATTTACATATAGCGAAATGCATAGATCCTAAACCTTTAGTTCAGTGTGTGTTGACAAATGCAGAAATCCATGTAACCCACACCCCTGTCAAGACACAGAACATTCTCTTCACACCAGAAAGTTATGTTGTGTCCCTTCCCAGCCAGTTATCCCCATCCCCATAGGAAACCACTGTTCTGATTTTTTTCACCATAGTTGGGTTTTGTCTATTCCACAACTTTATCTAAACAGAGTCATAAAGAATGTATTCTTTTATGTCTGGCTTTTTTGTTCTTGTTGTTCAGTATAATGATGTTTGGGTTCATCAGTGTCATTGCATGTATCAGCAATTTGTTCTTTTTTATTGTTGAGTAGTATTCCATTGTATTAATGCACCACATTCTACTCTGTTGATTGATACTTGATTATTTCTAGTTTGGGGCTATTATGAATGAAGAGCTGCTATGGACAATTGTGTAAAAGTCTTTTTGTAGATTAGTGTTTTCACATCTTTTGGATTAATACTTGGAAGTAGAATTACAGGTAGGTATTTGTCTAACTTTATGGGAAATTTCCAGATCAATTGCCAAGTAATTATACCATTTTATAATCTTACCAGTAATATGTAAGTGTTCTATTTGTTCTACATCCTTTCCAACATTTGATGTTGTCAGTCTGTAATTTTAAGCATTCTAGTGTCTGCATAGTGGTATCTTATTGTTTTAACTTATACATCTACCTGATCACTAAGACTTGAGCACTTTTTCATGTGGTTTTTGGACATGTGGATTTTATCTTTAGGTCTGTGATCCATGTCTGTTTTTAGTATGTGGTGTTAGGTATGCATATTCTCTTTATATTTTAAGAGGTATATGGTCTCCTAAAAAAAGAGATTAGTATCTAATGCATCATTAAAAATTACACTTTTTTCAGTTGGAACAAATGTACCACTGTGGTGATGATGCACGTGTGGGCAGAGGCGGGTATATGGAAAATCTCTGCACCTTCTGCTCAATTTTGCTGTGAACCCAAACTGCTCTAAACAATAAACAATTACAAAAATTATAGTTTAGAATTCTTAATTTATATTCAGAGCATTCTCCTTTCATCAGTTCATTAATTTGTTCCGTACTTTTTAAATTCCTATACACATTTTCTTCCCCATCTCAAAAAGTTACTCGTGTGGACCCAGTCCAGAATGTTTACATAACTTGTTTCGACCACATTACCTAGACTGAAAAATAAAACAGAACAAAAAGAATAAAAATCTAACACATTTTATTTCGATTTGATCAGAACTTTTCATAGGATGTAGAATTGGAATGTTGAAGCAGCTACATTATGCTGTTCACCCGTATTCTCACGCTATCACCAAGCAGTCTTAGTAGCTAGAAGTGCCCCACTTGTAGCTATTTGTATTGAACTTAACCATTTTTAGTCTTGAATAGAGTTTAGTACATTTTAGTGAAATAATAATAAATGATTATCTGTCTTCATGTAAATAATTGCTTTTATAAATATCTGTGGTTGCAAGTTGACTCCAAAGGGAATCTTTAAAGTTTATTCTACTTCAAAGTCAGTTGAAATATTTTTAAATCATGAAAATTTTCTCTTTATTGTCATGTTAAATTTTGTACCACTTTCCAAAAATTAAAGTTTAATTTAAATAAGGCTAAGCCCTCTTTTATCAATATTATCAAACATTAAAATCTAGTTCTCTTTCAGCAATAGAAAAAGAATTTCCAGAACAAGGGTTTTCTTATTGTTATCACCTTTATCCAGAAGGGTGGTTTTATTTCCATTTGCTCAGGCAGCTGTTTATAGTTTTTATTAGGGACTGCAGAGTATGCATTATTTGACAATTAAGAGATTGAATTTGTAAGTGAAAATGATTCCTTTTGGCATACTTTTGGTAGCATTAACAAAAACTGTCTTGGAATCATGTACTTTGTCTTTCTGGTCCCTGGCAGAGAGATATTCAGATTTTTTAAAGATGCAACGTTTATATTGTTCATTACTTTAAAAAGTATCACTTCAGGCTGTGTGTGGTGGCTCATGCCTGTCATCCTGTCTAGCACTTTGGGAGGTTGAGGCAAGAGGATCGCTTGAGGCCAGGAGTTCGAGACCAGCCTGGGCAATAGCAAGACCCACCTCAACAAAAAAATTTTAAAAAACTTAGCTGGGCATCATGGCATGTACCTATAGTCCCAGCTACTCAAGAGGCTGAAGTAAGAGGATCACCTGAGCCCAGGAGTTTGAGGTTGCAGTGAGCTGTGATGCCACAGCACTCTAGACCCAGCAACAAAGCAAGACCCTGTCTCAAAAAAAAAAAAAGTATCACTTCAGAATTGCCTCATAAATAGCAAAATACATTCTGATCCAGTTATGGTACCAGCCTGAGTCTTGAAATAAAACCTTGTAGTTGAATATAAACCCCCAATTAAATGGGCCTTAATTCTTCACTTTTAGACTTGGAACCACTTTTCATGGTGGTGATGATCATCCAAAGAATAAAGAGAGATTGATTTCCTACTTAAAGATTGGAGTATACACACAGACACACACACAAACATATTGGGAAGTGGGGAGGAGGTGACTACTTCATATTTCTTTTTTGAAGTTGAGAATAATGCAGCTGAAACTTTTGGAGAGCAGGTAGGCAGACTCCAAGGGTATTATGTGATTTTGTTTTAAACTTTCAGTAGTGGTGTGTTTGATTCAGCCAGTGACAGTAGAAATAAATGAGTAATAGATAGCTAGTGTGTTTGTCTGCTATGATAATACCCTCTATCACTGAATCTGTCTAACTAGCCAATTATTTTCCTGTCGTCTGAAATTAAAGACTATCATGTTTTCTGACAATGTAGGAATTTCTGTTCAGTTAAAGTGTATACTGTCATTGAAGTAAAAATAGTGAAATTTCAGTAAATTGAAATTCAGCTTTATTACTAAACTTCCCCCCAACTCAAATTTAAGATGATTTAAATTTTCTTAAACAATAGCTAAAAATATCATTAAAGTTAAAACTCAGCCTTAACAATTTTTAGTGTAGGTACTTGGTCTTTAAATTCGGACCTGAGATATAAATGATGGTGGTAGCATCTCTAGTCATTCATCTTGTGATAGTCAGCCTCCAAGATGGTCCCCAATGATCCCTACCTCTGATATTCACACCTTTGAATAGTCCCCTCTCGAATTTATCAGGGTTGGTCTGTGTGACTAATAGAATATATCAGAAGCAATGGTATGTCACTTCCAAGATTAGGGGTTTTCTGGGTTGGTTTTTTTGTTTTGTTTTTTTTTTTTTATAAGAAACGAGGTCTTGCTGTGTTGCCCAGGCTGGTCTCGAACTCCTGGCCTCAAAGGATCCTCCTACCTCAGCCTCCCAAGTAGCTGGGATTACAGGCACCAGCCACTGTGCCTGTCTGCTACCAAGATTAGGTTTTAAAAGCATTGGGACTTTCATCTTGGCCTCCCTGTCTCTGGGGTTTCTTGCTCTTTGAGAAGCTGGCACTTATAAGGAACCAAGGCCTATGCCAACACCTATGTAGGTAAGCTTGGAAAGGGATCCACCAGCACCAGTCATGCCATTGGATTACTACAGCCCTGGGCAACAGCTTGTCTGTGATCTCCTCACACTGTGAGCCAGAGCCACCCAGCTAATCCCCTCCCAGATTCCTGACCCTCAGCAACTATATAAGATTTTTAAAAATGTCTATTATGTAAGCTGCTAAGTTTTGGGATGATTTGTTATGCCAGAATAGATACCTATTACACACCTCCATGAAAGCTCTTTTCATTCTTCAAATCTGTTTTTTGTTACTGCTATTATTTGCACACTGCTAAACCTGTAATCCATGTAGTTCACCAGACTGAATTTATTAAGTGCATTGAAAAACACCATATTTCATCTCCCATTTTCCAGTCCAGTGTTTGGTATAGTAAATTCACTTTTCCTATATTTGACCTCATATTAGAATGTACTTAAAAGAAGTGCTATCTGACAAGGAGCCTTTTTTAGATTATCCCACAGATCCTTTTCCTTTACAGGCAAAGCCATCTATTTTATATAACTTGTAATTACTATGCAAGCGATTATGGAATTACTATGAAGTACTTCAAGAGAAAACAGACGGCCTAACAACTGTTCTCAGGCTGCGACTTCACCAAAGAAACTCCTTGTCTATTATTCATAAATCTATGATGCTTATTAATTATACAGGGTAATCACAGTGTGGGTTTTAAAAAGTTATACTTTTAGGATTAGTTAACTATATAGTACTCAAACCTGAGAGACAGCTTCTCAGCAGATCTGATGTCAAGGTCATGAATTGTAGTCCCAGCTCCTACTCTCCCATCCCCCTTTCTCCGTAGTAAAAAGGAAAAGATCATAAAAATATTCAGGTTTCCTTTTTCTGTTTTCTTTATGCCCTACTACACCAATTTCAGTACCAATAATCATTTCTTTACCATCACTAACCATACAGAAATGGTTATTATGAATAAGAATATGATGTTTCGGGAGGCTGAGACAGTAGGATCGCTTGAGCCCAGGAGTTTGAGGTTGCTGTGAGCTAGGCTGACGCCACGGCACTCGCCCCAGGCAGAGAGTGAGACTCTGTCTCAAAAAAAAAAAAAAGAAAAAGAATATGATGTTAGAAAAGTAGTATTTCAACTGCTTAAAGAGACTTTTGCTTCCTTTGTCTAAGTGTTTTTTCTAAACATGGCCTAAAAATGCCTTAGGACATTAGTAGCTACAAATAGATGCTTTCATGAATTCTAGGTTATCAATTTCATATTTTTATAGGTGAATTTATCCTTTTTTTTTTTTCAGACAGAGTCTCACTCTGTTGCCCAGGCTACAGTGCAGTGGCATCAGCCTAGCTCATAGCAACCTCAAACTCCTGGGCTCAAACGATCCTCCTGCCTCAGCCTCCTGAGTAGCTGGCAATACAGTTGCTTGCCATGGCACCTGTCTAATTTTTTGTTTCTATTTTTAGTTGTCCAGCTAATTTCTTTCTATTTTTAGTAGAGACAGGGTCTCACTCTTGCTCAGGCTGGTGTCGAACTCCTGCCCCTCAAGCGATCTTCCCGCCTTGGCCTCCCAGAGTACTAGGATTATAGGTGTGAGCCACCACACCAGGGCCTTTATAGGTGAATTTAAAGAAACAGATGTTCTCAGTAAAAGGAAAACATTGATGAGTCCCATGTTGTCTGACACTATTGCTTTTTAATGTAGCTAGCTTTTTTGTTTTACTGTCACCATGATTTAAAATAATAATAAAAATAGCTGATTCAGGAATTGATCTTTTCTTTCTCCATCCTGAATGGACTAGAGGTTAATTTGAAATTTTACCAAGAATTACTTTTTGGCTGGGCGTGGTGGCTCACGCGTGTAATCCTTGCTCTCTGGGAGGCCGAGGCGGGAGGATCGTGTGAGCTCAGGAGTTCGAGACCAGCCTGAGCAAGAGCGAGACCCCCGTCTCTACTAAAAATAGAAAGAAATTAGCCAGACAACTAAAAACATATAGAAAAAATTAGCCGGGCATGGTGGCAAGTGCCTGTAGTCCCAGCTACCTGGGAGGCTGAGGCAGAAGGATTGCTTGAGCCCAGGAGTTTGAGATTGCTGTGAGGTAGGCTGATGCCACGGCACTCTAGCCCAGGCAACAGAGTGAGACTCTGTCTCAAAAAAAAAGAATTACTTTTTTAATTTGGAGCTGAAAAAAGTAGAATTTGGTCTTGGACTCTGTCTTTCCACCACCCCCTCCCCACTTTAATTCAGTCACACGCACACACACACACACACACACGTAATGACATTAGGAAGATAGTTGTTAGTAACTTAAACAAATGGATTTCCCTCTTCATGTTGCCAGTATACAAATATCATCCAAATACTCCCAAAATGTCATACCTTAAGATAGCTGTAGTCAAGCCAGAAGTAAAACCCACAGCTTCTAACTCTGCTTTGAACATTTGCCGACTGATACCAACATGAAATTGTAGCATAAGGCTAAGTAATTCCTGGGCTTAAACTTGGACAGTCAGTGAAGAAGAAGGAATAAGATTTTCATACTTCTGTGTTAAAGAGACCCCATGTTTGCTTTATTTTCTTGAGAATTCTTTTAAATTAAAGCATAGCCATTGAATTGTGAATATCCTTTTCTTTTCAAATAGATTCCTATTTGTGGATGGCAGTGCTAAGAAAATATAACTACTGATGAAGTGGTTTTTAAAAGTGCATAAATGCTAGTAGTTTTCGTAACTATATTTAATTAGAAAGCTTAAATTGTATAGTATAATACTTTCCTGTGATTTTTGAGGTTTCCTCAACCCTGTGTTGATACTTCTTTTTTTATTATAAAATTTCTCAAGAAACTTTTTAAGGTCTGTGTAATGAAGTAATAAATAATGTTATTAATATTAACATGTATGTAATATACCATGCTCATATGAACTAGTACTTCAAGCTCTTCCTAGCAGAGATAAGAAAAGAGGGAAGCCTAGGAATCTTACCGTCCACCTCCTAATCTTTAGACCCTTTACTTGGCGCCCTGGCCTAAAACCCTAGACCAGACTCCAAGCACCAGACCACATCCCCTTCTCACCTTCTCTCTTCCCCAAAGCTCATCAGCTCTGAAGGAGACAGAAAGGAGGATGGAAAGGAGCAGCTAAACAGAGACAAGAAGAGGGGGTAGAATTTGGCAGCAGGTGGAAGGCATTTTGTCTGCACCTCTGGTTGTGAGTGCCTCTACCCTCTTGACCCATCAACAACCAAGTTTCATGTGTACAGATCACAAGTATTCCTGGGTTAAAATGTGATCACACTTACTTTTAGCATCCTTTACATATGTGCTTGCACTTCATTGGGTCTCTAAATGTGTAAACTCATAAAATTATCATGCTTAACATATTTTAGAAATGTAAATGCTATAATACAGAAAAAAAAGATAAGATATACCTGCTGGTAATATAAGCATTCATAAGCAGGCATAAGCAGGGGCGGGAAACATGGTGGTTAAGGACACAGACTTTGGAGCCAGGCTGCCTCGGTTTAAATCCCAGTTCTGACAGCTTGCTGTATGTAAGTAACCAGGAACAAGAAACTTGGCTTCTCTGTAATAGTTTTCTCATCTGCAAAATGGAGATGATAGAGTTGTAAATTTTAAATAAGTTAATATGACTATAAATGCTTAGAATAATGCCTAATACATAGTTAGCTCTATGTAAGTATTTGTTCATGTTAATATCATACCATGCCACCTTTCTGATGTCATTTCTATGTTACTTTTATGTTTAGTTGGCTCAATCTGATTTATAGTCAGATTACATTTATACTATTATAACACCACCACCTTTATCGTATTTTAACTACTAGATAGCAAATCCCACTCCTCAGTAGTTTTTAAAAGCAAAATACTTATTTTTTTCTTTTTCCCAGGCCCAACACAGAGATACTTTCATTGAAGAGCGCTATGGAAAATATAACATCAGTGATCCTTTAATGGCTCTGCAGAGAGATTTCGAAACACTGAAGGAGAAAAACGACGGTGAAAAGCAGCCGGTCTGCACAAGCCCCCTCTCTGTTCTCACGGTGGTGATGCAGCAATGCAAGAGCATGCAGGAGCGCATGCTGTCCCAGCTGGCCGCCGCCGAGAGCAGGCACCGAAAGGTGGGTTCACCGCAGTCGATGTGTGCTGCATAAACCCTCGCGAAAACTTTATAAATAACGCCCGATACTTTCAGGTCAGCTGCCAGTTTTCACGGTAATTCAATTAGGATGTCTCATGGGTGTCGAAAAGCCCCTTAGCTTACATAGGAGCCAGGAGATAGAAAAGAAAACACAGGTTATTCCAAATATTAAATTTAGGGAATGTGCCAGACACTTTACTTAAGATGGCATTCCTTTTCGATATGTCACTCCAAAACACTTGGTATGTTTTTTCAGCTCTTGATCATCCAAACTTTGGCAACAAACTGGGGTTTGGCCAAGCTTGTAGCTGAACAGAGCGTTCTCTATTTGCTTACTTAAGTGATAAATAGAAAGATTAACAGGTATTTGGGGAATGTTGTATCCCACAGAGAGAGAGAATTTACCTGACTATAAACACACAAGCCAATAGATTATTTTCATTTATTCCTAGTTTTGAGTTTCATTGCATTTTATTACTTATGAAACCATAAACAGTCCCTAGGGTTGTTTACCTTAAAGCTGTTCTACCTTATTAGGAAAGAGAGAGAGAGAGAGAAAGAGAGAGAGAGAGTGTGTGCATGTGTGTATGTTTGGTCTGTATCTGACAGCTCCTAAGTTAGGAAGGTAAACCTGGGCTTTCCTATACCTCATCTTACTGGAATTCTAGTGCTTGTGAATTTATTCCCCACCTTGTCATTTACTGCTCAAATTTGGCCTGTAAAATATGCTTGGCTAGAATCTGTGTCTTTTAAAAACTATCAGTTTAAATTTATACCAACAAGGGAGATATCAGTACATTTGGTAGGAAATATTTTGAAAAATTGGGTTAGCAGCTGCAAAATTTGGTGGACCTTACTTCAATGGTTACCAGCATTAGAGGTATCTGCTTAAATCGCATCTGATAAATTGCTCCTGGGTCTTGTCTATGATCCTTTCTTTCCCTTCACAGGGTCCAAATGAAAGGCCAGATTGGAGCATCCTAGCCATGAATGGGCCTCAGATCTTCCATGACCCTCCAGAAAATATATAGAATGACAAAAGTTTATGCATTTTTATAGACAATGCATTTTTTCATAGATTTAATCAAATTCTCAGAGTTTCCCAAGACCCAGGAAAGATTAACCTCTGGTCTAGAATGAAGTAATCTGAAAACATTTATGCTCCAATTTAAAAGGTGTCAATGGGCCTGACCTATGGCTCACGCCTATAATCCTAGCACTTTGGGAGGCTGAGGTGGGAGGATCGCTTGAGGCCAGGAGTTCGAGACCAGCCTGAGCAACCGCAAGACTCCATCTCTACAAAAAATAGAAAAATTAGCCGAGTGTGGTGGTGTGCGCCTATAGTCCCAGCTACTCAGGAGGCTAAGGCAGGAGGAATGCTTGAGCCCAGGAGTTTGAGGTTGCAGTGAGGTGTGATGATACCACTGCACTCTGGCCCATGAGACAGAGCAATACCCTACCACAAAAAAATAAAATAAAAGATGTCAATGGGTTGGAGTTAGTTGCCTAAGTTTGGGGGGCTAAAAAAATCTTCACAATATCCTTGTTTGATAGACAGGCTTTATTTCCTTCATTTCCTTAATTACTTCATACATGAGGTAATTGAGTTGTGTTGAAGGGGCTGGCTAGCTTTCATGCTCATGAAAGTGTAGTGTTGGAACAATTTGTGGCTCTACATGATTGGAGAGAGGAATAAGTTAAAAATAATTCAAAATGTCTTAATACTGTATTTCAATGTAAAATGTTTTAAGTGAGTATTAAATTTTTGAAACTCAGTGCTTATCTATTCTAAGTGGTTTGTCAAAGTAGAATACTAACTCTGTTAGAAATCAGACAGTACCAAGAAGCTTATAATTAGGGTGCTGCTCATAGTCCCAGTTTATGCCTATCACACTGGCATAGTTATTAACAATACCCACTTTGACTCTCAGAAATATTCTGGTTTAAACAGTAAATTAAGGCCGGGCACAGTGGCTCATGCCTGTAGTCCTAGCTCTCTGGGAGGCCGAGGCGGGCGGATTGTTTGAGCTCAGGAGTTCGAAACCAGCCTGAGCAAGAGCAAGACCCCCATCTCTACTAAAAATAGAAAGAAATTAATTGGACAACTAAAAATATATAGAAAAAAATGAGCCGGGCATGGTGGCGCATGTCTGTAGTCCCAGCTACTCGGGAGGCTGAGGCAGGAAGATTGCTTGAGCCCAGGAGTTTGAGGTTGCTGTGAGCTAGGATGATGCCACGGCACTCTAGCCCGGGCAACACAGTGAGACTCTGTCTCAAAAAAAAAAAAAAATAAAGTAAATTACATGGTTACTCTGCTTATGATGAAAAATAGAGTTCTCTAGTCTGCCTCTTCCCATTCCCCATTTTCCCCAATATTCAGAGGCAACCACTTTTATCTTTTAGCCATTTATTTTGGTAGATAACCTCCATATTTCTAAATAATACACTGTTCTCTCTTCCTTTATCAATTTTAGGTGTTTATATTATTTTGATGGGTACAAATTTAATTATATCACACTCCACCTCCCTTTCCTCTCCTTACCCCTTACTATCTTTCCAAAACAAATTTCAGTCCTCTTTTCTCACCCCCCTTCTCTATTATATCCAGTTTTCCCAAATCCTGAGCCTGTCACATTCTGGTTCTTAGGAGGATGAGCATCTGGCATATGCCTGGGCAGTAGATGCCCGGCTGCTGATATTCTGTGTGGAGTAATCAGGGTGAGGAGACAAATAATTCTTCTGAAAATAGAGACTCTGAGCCAGTTCTCCTGTTTTCTATCCTACATTTAACCTCTCGTCTGCAATACCTGCCACTTGCAGGTTCCATCTCTTTGGGGCCCCGCAGGGCAAAATAGCTTCTTCCCTCATACTGAGGAGTTAGCACTCCTCTGGCCTCGTTCCTTTTTCAAAATGTTATTAAAATTTCTTATCTGCTAAAGTGTCTCTCTCTCTCTGTGGGTTTTTAGTCTTTTCATTCCATTTTTTTAATTTTAGAGGGCTCTCAAAACAGAGAAGAGATGACTTATTACCTTTAGCCAAAAGTCTATCTTTCTATTAAATTGAAAAATTAGATTTTTTTTTAAACCAGAAGTCCATCAAACCGTTTTCTTGGGTTGTTGTTTTGTTTTGTTTTAGAGACAGAGTTTTGCTCTATGGCCCAGGCTGGAGTACAATGGCAAGATCATAGCTCACTGTAACCTCCGACTCCTGGGCTTAAGCTATCCTCCTGCCTTAGAGGCCATCCACGGTGGCTAGGAATACAGGTGCACCACTGCATGCAGCTCATTTTTACTTTTAAAGGGGGATTTCATGTCCCAGAAAATTTTCTGTCTCCATTCGTTAAAATTGTCAGTGAGGAGAAATAATGAGAAATGGCCACTGGGATGTCAGTGCTCTGCCCTGGAGGTCTGGGCCAAGGCACCTTTAAAGCATGAGCAAAAGCTACTAAGGATTCCATTGCCATTGAGAATATTTTGCAGTTCTAGGCAGAATTATGTGGGAAATGTCTCATTAAATTTGTATTCTCTTTAAAATTGGGCTTAATACTTTGGCACCAGGATAAGTGAAATAGAGGTAGGCAGGTTAATTAAAAGGCCTTGTGAGCTAGACAGAATGGCTCGCTCATGCCTATAATCTCAGCACTTTGGGAGGCCAAGGTGGGAGGATTGCTTGAGGCCAGGAATTTGAGACCAACCTGAGCAACATAGTGAGGCTCCATTTCTGCAAATAATATTAAAAAAATAGCCAGGCATGCTGGTGTGTGCCTATAGTCCCAGCTCCTCGGGAGGCTGAGGCAAGAGGATCAGTTGAGCCCAGGAGTTTGCAGGACAACAGAGCAAGACTCTATCTCGAAAAAAGAAAAAAGGCCTGTGATCCAGGTATCACTCCTGTAATCCCAGCTACTCAGGAGGCTAAGGCAAGAGGATCACTTGAGTCCGGGAGTTCAAGGCTACAATAAGCTATGATTGTACCACTTCAGCCTGGGCCACAGAGGAGACCCCATCCCTTTAAAAAAAGGGGGGCGGGGGCAGGGCCTTGTGAAAAATATCCATTTACAATCTCTATTATTGAGGCTTTTTACATGTAGGATGAAGTCAAGAGAGTCTTTTGGCCTCTTATATACCTATATAAAATGCATATTTTAATTAAACACAGCACAGTTAGGATGTGACCTATCTGAAATGTTTTATTCCGGGCTTCCCCTTTGGTGCCTTCCTGTAGTGATTTGAGCATTGAGAGGAGAACTTCAGCTTTCAGTTTTCTGTGGTCCTGTCTTGCTCCTTCACCTACACTGGCCCCTAGTCGTACCAAACTGCCTCCAGTGTCCTGGACTTTTTATTAATTCTCTGAAACCTCCTCAACTCCTGCAGCTAATTAGTTGTTCTCTTCTGTTTACATACCACTCTGTACATACTGCAAGTAAAGTAAATATGTAATTTTCTAGCACATAGCTTTCATGTCTTTCACTTTACCGGACAGTGTGCTTCTTGAAGGCCATGGCTGGGTTGGTTTGTTTGATTGATTGATTGATTTAATCAATCTCTGAAACTCTCTTAGGTACTTAGGCACTTAGTATTGGTTGTATTGTAAGTATGATTCCTTGATATTCGGAAATGAATTTTTTAAAATTCTTTAAAGGTGATCCTAGACCTTGAGGAAGAAAGGCAAAGGCATGCACAGGATACAGCTGAAGGAGATGATGTCACCTACATGCTAGAAAAAGAAAGAGAGAGGCTGACTCAACAGGTAATTAAGGTGGAGGGATTCACAGCAGCATTTACCTAGAATCACATTTCTCAAAGATTATTCTGCAGATGCTAATTGGTGTTGCTCAAAAAAAGGACTTTATGGCTAAATAAGTCTGGGAACTACTGGATTAAACAATTTAATCCAGTTTAAACAAAATTAAATAGGTTTCTAACTTTAAATCAGTTAGAATCTTCAGTATGCAAAAGTATATTGTGAGTCTTCAAGAACAAGACAGGGTAGTCTGTGATTAGCAAATCTATGTTTTCATAAAATCTTTTTTTGACACAGATCACTCACTCTAGGACTATTGTTCCATAGAATACACTTTGGGGAATGCTAACTTAGAGCTGTAGCTCTCAAACTTTTTTTGACTTAGGACCCCTGGTAAGAAATGCATTTTATGTCACAGCCCAGTATATGTAGACACATACACACATGCCTGAAACAAAATCTCATGAAATGATACATAACCCTTACTTCCTATAGTACGCATAGATGTTTTCTATTTTATTTTATTTTTTTAATTCTGGTCATGGCTCACCAAGTTGGTTTCCCCATCCATTAACGGTTCTTGGCGTTTGGAAACCACTGACTAAAAGAGTTCCTTCAGCTCTTCCCTCTAGCTCAGAGTCTCTGTGCCTTAAATAGGGTTGAGAAGACAAGTAGAACAGACTACATTTGTGTAAAAAGTATGATTCAAATGCAACTATTTATGTTTGTTTTTAAAACCAGAGAAAATTATTACTGAAACTGCAAAGGTTTTTTCCCAGAGCATTTTTCACAAAATCTGGTGTATATTGCTGTTATCTGTTTTGATTGATTCTAATGCTGTATACTTTCCACATACCTAAAATATAATGATACATCATATTCCCACTGATAATCCTGAGACAGTACAAGAGCTAGAAGTGTTTCCTAAATCATCAA
>RJWJ010036086.1:0-16278 GCA_004363605.1 Indri indri
AGCCACTGCTTTGATAGTGGCCTTCCTCTGAGTTCAGAAATGTATTTGATCTTCTTCCATTGACTACATCAAATTCACTACACTTCTCATTTTCTTTGACATGTATCTGAAAAGTAGCATAGAGAGAAACCAAAATTAACTTCCATTCTCCACTCTGAAAGTTGAATTGTTGTTTCTTCCTCTTTTCTATGGCCCCCCATCTTTGTAGTATGTATTTTACATGATCCCTTAGCTATACCCATAACCTGTAGAAGGGATTAGCAGAAAGAAAACTACTGTCAAATGATCACAAATGCATGCATAGAAACCAAGCAATGGCCCAAAATAATCTCTACTCTTCCCATCAGGCCGCTCGCTATCCTACACAGAGGGCACCTCAGAGGCCCTTTTTTCTCTGGACTTCCTCCCTGTCTCCTCTGGATAGTTTCAAACCTCTCCTTGACGCTGCTTGCTCTAAATCAGTGGTCCCTAAACCAGCAGCAGTATCACCTGGGGACTTGTTAGAGGAACAAATTCCATGGCTCTATCCCAGACCTACTAAATTGAAAGTCTAGAAGCAAAGCCCAGCAAAGCCCAGACTTCTAGCAAGTCTTCCAGGTGATTCTTATGCATGCTCGAGTTTAAAAATCACTAAAGGCTACCCCTGGGCATCTGAGAGAGCCAGTTAGGAGGCAGTCTGTTCTCAGGGTTTAAACATTATAGCTGTCCCATCCGTGGACTGCAGCAACACTGTAAGGCAGGGGCTCCATCCTGCTGCAGTGAGACACCATGGGCAGAGCAAGCTTCTAGAGCTCATTCCCCTTTCGACTCCACAGCGCTGCTACCTGACGGGGAGGAGCCTGCCTACACCTCTGTCAGGCAGCTGCAGATTCCTTTCTGCCAGCCTAATGTACTGGAACTTGGGCTCTGCTCCTCTGAAATGTGGGAGTTGGTATGAGACTTTCTTGCAGGATCCAGCTCCGTATGTCAACCTCCTCTTACCGTTGGGTAGTTCTGATACCTGCATCCCACCCTGTATCAGGTAAGTTCCCTTATCCGGAATGGGCCAGACATGCCCCTTAGTGGACTTCTGGTTTCTTTCTGTTGGGCCCCTGGAAGAGTATAGTTGTGGCCCCAGTTCCCTCATCCCAACCAAGTTATGCTTTTAACTTCCCTTTCCTCTTAGCCCACTGAGAGGCTGAGCTGGAAAGTTTCATGAAGTTCATAGAAATGGAATATTTGCACTCAGAAATGCTGGCATGAGATGGTTGTGGTCAAGATAGTGACCTTTTCTATCGCTAGGTGCTAGGACACCGTAGAATGATGGATCAGTGTCACGAGAAAATGTTGTAGTGGAGAACGCCAAAGCTCTATCTTTGGCCTGCTCCAGCCCACGCCAAGGTAAAGGTTTTCAGGGCCTAATCATCTAATTTGCAGATGGTGTGAAACCAAGTAAGATGAACTAGCAAAATTCAAAAAGACCTTTAGTGCCTGGGAAGGTGGGCTAAATACCTAATCAGGTGACACTTAACCATAGTAAAGGTAAAATGTAGCACCTGTTGAAAAAAAATTGCAGGATAGGGGAGGCAGCTCACATTTTAAAAAATGTATTTAGGCAGACAGTAAATTCAATCTGTTCAGTAGTGTGGTGTAGACACCAGAACCTAATGTAATCATAGGCTGTGGAATTTGAGATATAAGGCAAATAGTAGCTAATGTTTTTCTTGGCTTACTTTATCTCAAACACAGTTTCTTGGGCTTTACATAAATAACCTCATTAATCGTCACACCAGCCCTTTTAGGGAAGTACTATTATTAATGTCCCTTTACCCATAAAGACCCTCTCTAGGTGGCACAGTTTAACATGTGTATGAATGAACAGGAGCCTTCAAAAGAGACTGGAGTTGGTGATGAGAATTGGAACCGTGTTTGAAAGGATGACGAAATCTCCAAAGAACTAAAGTTTTTCCAGTCCCATGAAAATGTAACTTTTGTTGATATAAAAGAGATCTTTAGATATTTGTCAGATATGGGGAGAGTGGTAAGATTGTTTCCCCCTGAGTCTGGGACAGAGGTGACAGCCCCAGGAAGACAGGGTAGTGATTAAGAGCAGGGCCTCTGGATACCTGGGCTTAATCCGGACTCTGCCCCTTGTAGCTGTGTGTGACCTTGGGCCAAGCTCATCTTTTCAGTGCCTTGGTTTTGTCAACTGTGAACAGAGGTGATGATTGTACCCACTTCCCAGGTGAGGGTTGGATGAGCAGATGCATGGCAAGCCCTTAGCACCGGGCCAGGTCTGTGCTAACTGCGCAGTAATGGTTAGCTGCTGCCATTGTTGTCATATTCATCAGGAGAGCTGTCCAGAGATGCAGCAACCTGCTGAAGAATGTAGTGGGTTCTCTCTTAATGAAAATATTTGTGCATCAGCCGTGTTACCACCTAGCAAGAATGTTGTACTAAGTAACTTGATTTCTCAGTGTCCCTGTGAAACACAGTTTTTATAACTTTGAGAATCTTTAAAAAATAATGTGACTGTTCCCATTTTTCTTTCTTGTATGAGTTTAATGATCTCACAGTTTGTATAAGGAAGGGTACAGATGTCTCCTGCTGTGAGACGGTATATCAGGTAAGCTAAGTGTGGAAACAGTAGATCCCCAAATTCATTAGCCTACAGAAACAGTGACTTTGTCATATCCCTTGCAGGCAGTCAGGGACCTGGGCTGAAGGAGGCCCTGTTATTTTTAACACCTGGCTTCCAAGGGCCCAGGGGCATCTCTCTGCAGTCAGATGGAAGGGGACAAGAACATGGAAGGACACTCAAAAGGGTTTGATGGGCCAGGCCTGGCAGAGGCATGCGAGGCAGGCAGAAGTGCATGCATCCCGTTGGCCATGTGGCCGAGCTGCTGGGAAATGTCCGTCTGAGCCGTGCACCCAGGCCCAGGGGAATTGATTTTGGTGGACAGGTAGCAGTTTGGGCCACGAATAGGCATTGAGAGGGGAATTCATATTAGGTTCAATTAGTAATGGTATCATCATTCATTTTCAATACATTTCTCCCATTGTTCTGATGAAACTACAACTTGGCTGTCACTATCTTTTTTTAAAGCCCAAACACCAATTACCTCTTTTGTTACTTTAATTTTGTCACTGTTAGTTTTAGGAGATGCAGTAAGTTCAGCTTCGGCTGTCAAAGGCAGTGAAGAAAGAGCTATGATCCACTTTCATCTTGGAGAGGAAACACATTTGAATAATGAAAGGCCTCTGAGTAAACAGCATACCAAGTACTTGTCTTTAGAAAGTTCATCATGGAAAGCAAGGCTCATTTCGTGCCCAAGAAGAAAGATCATATTAACCAGGTGGGGTGAGACTCTACTGATGTTTTAACAACTTCTGTCCTTTTGAGATTATTTTTAGATTGTCATAGTTCTGTCGTAGAGATTTTCAAATGACATGCCAGTTTGGTTTCGTAGTTGAGTCTCTTATGTGTCCTCCAACCGCAGTTCTTCGTGATGTTTTTTATTTGAGCTCCTTTCCTCCCCTTCATGTCATCATTAACAGAGTTGAATTAACTACTATGAATGGATCATTTATAAATACACCTCAATCCATCTGAAGTTTATTTATGTTAAACTTGTACAATTCGTTGTGCGTTTATGATATAGTCAGAGCCTCAGAGTGAAGATAAGGTATCAGCTGCGTAAAATGTCAGGGTAGGGGCAGGATGCACGAAATGTTTGTATGCCTGCCATGAGCTAGGCGTCTGCCGGGCACGGTGCTGGGAAAACCACTGTGAATGAGGCAGACAAGGTCCCTGTCCTCGTACACTTACGGTCAGCCCAGGAGGCAGGCAGTCGGGCATCTGTTCACAATGCAGTGCGATGGGCAAAGGCAGGTGTTTCAGGAGACGGAGGAAGCACTGGGCTTTAATGAGTGGAGGCTGCCTTGGGTTAAGGGGAAAATTCTAGCACGTATGCAATTGTGCTCTTTAGCCTCAGGAGGAGCAGTGGGGTGCACTGAGTCAACAAGATTGCTTTGCAGGTCAAAATCCACTGCCACGGGGTTCTGCAGCCTAACCCTTTGGCTTTATTATTCCACGGTGTCCTTGTGGTTGTGAATAGTGCTGGAATATTTGGTTGGCACTTGGGTCATTTTGTGATACAAATATTTCTGGAAGGGACCATGCTTGTTTTTGCGAAATGTAACCCTCACTGAGCTGTCATCAACAGAAAATGGTACATGAAGATCTTTCTTGTTTGATGACAGGGCGTTGCTATTCACTGAGCAGTCCTTACTGGCCTGCAGTGTGTGGTTATCAGACGGCTAGTTTGCTCCTGGGAGTTAACTGGACAACGTGGGCGTCTAACTTTCAACTTTGCTGCCCCTTGTATGAGCAAGGCAACAGACTCTCCAGGCTTAAATGTGCTTTAGCTGTTAGTAGCTAGAAAAGAGGAAGGAATGTGTCAGCCCTGGAAAGTGAGCCGGGGTTGTGGGCAATATGGCATTGATGGAATGGGACTATCCCAGGTGCTAGAGTCTGGAAAAGCCGGCCCTCACCCCTGCAGAAAACACCTCGCTTTCCCATCTGTGGAAGGGGCTGGTTCCTACTCTCCGGATTGTCATGCAGGTTAGAGATAAAGTGCATAAAGCACAAGAGTGTGGCATGTGGTTCATTCGTCACATATGTACCTGACTCACACCAGGTGCTGTCAGAGACACTGGCAACATAGCCATGAACCAAACCTGTGCCCTCGTGGAGCTTACAGACTGGCCTGGAAGGACAGATAATAAGCAAGGTATCCATGTACTCATCTGAGGGATTTAAAATGAAAAAATATGGGGCCCCTCTTCTTAGGCTTACTGAATCAGAATCATCGAGCTTGAGGCCAGAAGTCTTTATTTTAAGAACACCCTTGGGCGCTTGTGGTGTAAGTACTGTGGGACCATTTGTCTAGGTCAAATTCCCCCCCCCCCCCCCGCCTTTTTTTTTTACTAATGAGGAAAATGGGGCCACAGAAATTGCCTTTCTCAAGCTCGCACTGGCAGCCAGTGGCAAGACTAGTGCCGGACCCCAGGGTATCACTGTCTTTGCAGGACCCTCCTCTTTCCTTTCCAAGACTTTTCCTGGTATCTGTTCAACTTTTTCTTGGTATCAACACCAACTTTTTCTAGGATCAAATAATACTCCTGCCCTACTATCCTTATATCCATGAAGAGTTTGTGGAACTATTACCTATCTTGGGGAGTTGTTAAGAATTTACCTTCTCCTTGGTTGAAATTTTTAGACATTATTGGGGAAAAAGAGTGTAAGTGTAGAAACATAATCCCTTCATGAGGGTTTTTAGAGCATCACCAATCTGCAGGAGCAGCCGGCACGACTTCCTCCTGAGGGAGGAAGAGGGTTTTCTTCTCTAGTCACAGCCTGGTTTGGTTCGATGGTCCTGGTTCAGCTGCACACTGATGGCACTGCTCTTTCACTTAGTGATGGTTCGTTTTAATGACCCAGAGTTTAAATGGGTTATGGGGGGAAAATGATAATATGAAATTTTAAAAATTAGGTAGAAATCTAAAATGGAATTTTTGGAGAGTAGCTAAGGGAGACCCATAGCTAAAGTGTGTGGGAGCTGTCTGAGTCGGGGCTATCTCAGGGTACAGAATGGGGCAGTGGTTACACGTGTGCACTTAGAACTCACCTGGGCTGAGTTTGAATTCTAGCTGCACGACTTGCAGAATGACTTTGGCCAAGGTACAGGATCCTGCTAAGATGTGGTTTGCTCATCTGTGTGATTACAATCATAATAGCCTCCTTTGCAGAACTGTTGTATTAATGAGAGGGTGCACCTAAGGCATTTAGTGTGGAGCTTGGCACTTAGTAACCGCTCAGTACACGTGCGCTACTGTCTGTATTAAATTAGGAAGTCAGGAATGCTAGATACTGGTTAAAAGTGCAGAGTTTGGAGCCCAGTGGCCTGGAATTGAGTCCCAGCTCCATCGCTTGCTGTGCAATGTTGAGCAAGTTCTTAATTATCTTGCGCTCCAGTTACCTCATTGGTAAAGTATGAATTGTAACAGCTGCTATCCCACAGAGTCACTGTGAGGATTCAATGAGTTAATTTAATTCAGTAAATATTTGCATGCCTACTGTGCGCCAGGCTCTGTTCTGGGAACTAGAGACTTGGTTAATAATGAAGACAAAAACCTCTGCCCTTATGAAACGCACATTGCAGTAGGGGGAGACTGATAATAAGTAAAATCAGTAAAATATTTAATTCCTGTAAAAGCATTAAACATGTGCTTATCAGATGCATTTGAAGTGTTTGTACAAGTACTTGCCTGCCATGTGGAAAGCACTGGATAAGTGTTACTTATCAACAGTGGTTATCAATATATCATTATTCCTACTATTGCTACTACTACAAATAGTAAAGTTCACCACTTTAATAAATTTTAGTTTATAATAAAAATAGGTTGCAAAGTAAAATACATTTTGCATTGCAGTATAAATTGCTTGAATATGATAGAGCTACGTGAACTTGTGGTCTGATGTAAAAGTATGTGTTGTGAACTTTTCCAGTAGCATTCCTGAGCTGCTTTAGGACTCCAGTATGGAATATAACTCAGCTTAGCCAATATTGCTGCCAAATATTAGCTCTGGACAACATACTGAGTTCAGGTCAGCACACTCCATACATAGGATAGTGTGTGTGTGCACGCGCACATGTGTGTGTGTGTGTGTGTGTGTGTGTGTGTGTCTCCAAATAGTTTACAATGATAATTTAGTTGCTTTGGAGCACACTAGGCAACCTATAATATTCTTTCCAGCTCTCAAGTTTTGTGATTTTTAAGTTTGGTTTTTGTTTTTGTGTTTTTTTTTACTTAGTGATTGGGCAAGCAGTGGTTGTCTCTAAGTAACACAGAAAAAGTTTTTTTCCAGCAAAGCCCTTTAAAAAGTCTCCAGGCTCTCAGGCATTCAACAAACACAAGGTTTTTTTCTTTTTCTTGCAAGATTTAACTGTGAAGTCAAGATCACCACTTCCTGGGGAGCTTAGCTACACAAGAAGCCCACAGTCGCACTGCTCGGCCTGTAGCCTGCCCTGACCCTCTGTGCTGGACCGTGCTTTGCCGCCTGGCTCTTGGGTGTTTGCTTTTCTTTTCCAGGGGCATCCTGGGCTTCTGAGGTTGCAGAGTGGGAACTCTTTCCCTGCTATGGGCCACCAGGCCTGCCTGCAAAAGTTGGATTCATGAAATTCATTTTCACACTGAATCATCTCTCAACTTGCTTTTCACTCCTGTTTTGCAGCTTTTCTGCGTCAAGGTTTTTGTATAGTCGTTTTCCCCCAACCCCTGGTCGTGTTCTTTGAGATTCAGAGCTGGCAGGTCATAATTGCCACCAATATTTCAAGGACATGTGGTCCTTCCTCCAAATGGATTATGGCAGTTCTCAGTGTTAATAGATCATCTAAAAATGGCCAGACTATAACATGTACTTTCCAGACCCTTTATTTAAATGAAACCCTATAGCAGAGGCCCAGTATGGGAAGGAGATGGGCGCACGTATGGCGTAGAGCAGGTCACATACGGGCTAATGACACAGATTCTGGAGAAAGACGAGCTCAATTCAGATCCTGACCTCTGCCACTTACAGTGCTGTGTGACCTTGAACAAAATACCCAACCTGGTTGTGCCTTCCTTGTCAGTAAAATGGAGATAATAAGAGACCTTGTCTGTGATAAACTTTGTAGGAAGATTAAATGATTTAAAGTGTATAAAATGCACTCATGCCTGTAATCTGAGCACTTTGGGAAGCTGGGGTAAGAGGATCCCTCGAGACCAGGAGTTTGAAACCAGCCTGGGCAACATAGCAAGACCCTGTCTCTACAAAAAGTAAAAATAAAAAAAAAAGTAGCCAGGTGTGGTGGTGTGCACCTGTAGTCCCAGCTGCTGAGCAGGATTGCTTGTGCCCAGGAGTTCAAGGCTTCAGTGAGCCATGATCACTCCACTGCACTCCAGCCTGGGCAACAGAGAGAGACCCCATCGCTGAATGAATGAATGAATGAATGTGTATAAAATGCTAAGCATGGTTCCTGGCATATAGTGAATGCTCAATAAGTGTTTGTTTTATTACTATACTGATAATCATAATAATTATCATAAGTAACATTATTATCTCCCACCAACAGCCCCTTCAGGTTTTCTGTGGAGCTGTTAAAAACTGCTGTTCAATACGGTGCTTTCAGTGCCACGCTGTTCACGTATTCCTTTTGCCCAGAGAAGACATTAAATAAATGTCATATTAAAAAGACCAACAAACCAATCTTCAGACTGTTTTCTAGAATGAACACTTAATCATTTCGCTTGTGAGTGGTCTCTCAGACAGGCTAAGTTTGTTGAGGCCACGAGACTGGTCCTGTTGGTGACTGGGCAGCTGTGCCCTTTCTCCCTGTGCTGGAGACCAGTTGCTCACACACGGGCCACTTATACACGTCACGGCCATTGTGATTCTGCCACTTAAAAAGCTGAAATGGCGTTCTGTGTGGGAACACCACCTTTCCTGAACATGGACTCTGCAATCAACCTGCCTGCCCTGAATGGTGCAGGGTGTTGACCAGAGCCTGTCAGGGGCAATGATGCCACCCCAGGAAGAGCCAGACATTGCCCTTCTGCAAGGCCACTGTTTTTTCTGCAGTGGATACGTAATTACATTGTGCCAGGGCATGAATTGCTGTTTCACTACCTTGCCAGCAAGCGGTCTTCAGGTTGACCCAACGTTTCTACGAGAACTCTTCAGGCTCACCACACTGGGTGGGAATGGCCAGCAGTGCTTGGAAAAAAGAAATTCCTAGCATGTCTGTGTATTGTGTGTGAGTACCTGAAAATGTAAAATGAGCCGTGCAAACCAAACATGTTCCGGGTTAGACCTGAAAGAAATCGGGCAACAGGCTTCAAGAGCCAGACAACCCCCACCTGTCTTTTCTTTCATCATTTGGCATTTCACAGGATTTGCACTCTGTCATATTTAGCTTCAGGGGTATACGGATTTCTCCTGCTAGTGTTCTTTGTCCCACCTCCTCTGAAAACAGTTGCTACCCATCTCTCCACTCCCACACGTCTGTGTTTGCGCCCTTCCCCCGGCTTCCTCCTGTTTGCCTGCGACACACGCTCCGAGTTATCTCATTTTATACACTCCCCCTCACGCCATCTCCCTCTTAACCTGGTTCCCTCCACAGCCACAATTCTCTGTCAGGTGTGCGTTCCCTGGCTCCACTTCTCCCCTCACGACAACCGTGATTCTGTCCCTGTCACTTCCCTGGAATACAGTTCTCCCCACCCCACCCACCATGTGTCCCACTGTCTGATGGAGCCTACTAGCTGCTCTCCAACTGCTTTTCATCTTCCTCTTGGGCACAGGGGACCCCCTTCCCCAGTTTTCTATGTAATTAAGGTGTAGCTCCATGGTTAATAAGCTTCAACCAGCGGGGTGCGGGCAGAAGTGATACGTGACCCACAAAAACCGCTTACACGCCATTGGTTTGAACTATGTCCCTCAAAAAGATATGTTCAAATCCTAACCCCTTGTACCTGTGAATGGGACCTTATTTGGAAATAGGATCTTTGCAGATATAATTAAGATGTAAGTTAAGATGAAGCTGAACTGGATCAGGGTGGACCCTAAATGCAGTGACTGGTGTCCTTATTGAGAAGGCCGTGTAAGGGCAGACACGGGGAAGATGACCAAGTGAAAACGGAGGTAGATGCTGGGGTTAAGCACTCATGAGTCAAGAAACACCAGGGGTTTCCAGGAGTCGCGAGAAGCCAGGGGGAGGCAAGGAAGGATTCCTCAGAGCCCAAAGGAGGAGCGCGACCCTCTCTCCCTTTGATTTCAGGCTTCTAGCCTCCAGAACGGTAAGAGAAGTAGATTTCTATTGTTTTAAGCCACTGAATTCGTGGTCATTTGTTACACCAATCCTAGGAAACCGCACGGACCATCCTTTTTCTTCTCTTTTCTGTCTACTAGTGGTTGACAAAGCAGGGTGGCTTTGGAAGTGCAGGCTGGAGCTGGCAGAATGCCGCAGCCTTGCTCCCTGTGACAACGGAGCAGAGCCTCCCGCCTCCCCCCAAGCTAACTGGCCTTTGCATTTCATATGTGACATAATCATGGACTGTTAGGCCATTGAGGTGCTGTTACAGCAGCTAGTATTACCTTACCTAAAACAACTACCTCAGAGACATTAAAGGCAGCTGCCGTAAATACACACCCAACTCTTCTTGAACAGTCTCTTTGCTCAGTTTCTAGGGTTTCACTCTCTCTGGGTTCATCTCTTTCTCCTTCTTTGATGGTTCCTCTTCACGCCTGACCCTGTAATGCAGATGCTCCAGGGCACCCTCTTCAGCCAGCTCCTCCGCGTCCCAGCCCTGAGCCATCTTGTGCACCTTCATCATCCACTTGTATCCTGCTGTTGCCCAGATACAGAAGCCCAACCCAGACTTCTCCCCCGTGCCTCAGGCCCCGTGACCACCTGCCTCTGCTTGTCTCTGCCTTCTCACGTCACCAGCCCTCTCTCTGCCTTCCGTGAGGCACATGGCAGGGCTGGACTTTAACTTCCCTCAGATTTGGTCATTCTGCTTCCCCTGTAACCCGAAACCTAACCAGCTTTGCGAGCCTATGGCTTGGCACATAGAGAAACTGCTTTCCAGGTATTTGTCGGGCAGGGTAACCATGAACTTGCCACTTTTTGGTGTTTCTGAAAGATTCTGTTGAGAGAAACAGCACATAGGGATGGTTTCCAATCCTCACATCCTGCTAAAATTCCCAAATCTATCCTTGGATGAAGCCTGAACCTCATATTTGTGCTCCCCCAAGTGGTTTTCTGAACAGCTCTCTTATGCCATGAGCCTCCGTGGGAGAAGGTGGCGAGAAACAGCTCTGTGGAATGTGCCGTGGCTATTCACGGAGGGATCTTGCTGAAGAATTTGTTCGTTTTATCACACGGGCTCTACTTTCTTAAGTACCACAGAGGATTTTTCTCTTACGTGCACTTTAGGGAAGGGCTGCGGGTTGGACGCAAGGGTAGTTTTTGTTGTTTTTTGTTTTTTTCATTTTAGACCCTGAGTTGTATAAAGTGATCCTGGTTGTGTCTATGTTGCCTGCTAGGAAGCATTTGAAACCCACTTCTAATAAATGTGGGGGCCTTACAGTGCATGGGTTTTTGTATTAACTTAATTCCCAGCTTCCTCTGATATCTCGTTTTATATTCCACATATATTTATTTTTTATTTTATATCTTTTGTGTAGGTATGTAATCTCTCTTTAAATCCCTCTAGAACAAGATAAAGCATGAATAAATAAGATCCCCTGCAAACCTCAGACTTAAAATGTCCAGAGCCAAAGGAATTTTTTTCCCCAAGTGGTGCCCTTTCCCCTGTGTCCCCAGTTTGGTTCTAAGGTGCCATTAAGTACTCCATCACTTAAACCAAAAACCTGGGATAATTTACCCTGACTTCTTCCCCTGCCCCATGTCTGTCACCAATTCCTGTCGATAACCAGCTGCATCTTTTGCCCACTCCAGGTAAGGGGCCTTACCTGGGCCCCTTGCAGGGATGGTCACTGGACTGGTACCTGGCCAGTCAGTCCCCAAGACCGCTACAACATGGGATGGCCCCACAGCTCTCCCTTTAACAAAGCCCTTCAGTGGCTTCTCGTCTTGAGAATCAATCCAGGCTCTTTAGCCTCTTTCTACCCTCACCTGTCACTTCTCATCCTCACACCCTGAGCCCTGGCAATGCCAGACCACGTACTTACCTCTCCCAGAACCAAACCGTCCCTGCTCCTTGATAGCATCCATGCTGTGTGCTTCTGGGATGTCTTCTAGAAAATGCAGCTTAAGCATCACTTCCTCCTCGAGGTGTTTCCTGTCTCCCCCATCCCAGCCCAGGCAGACGCCTGTTCCCTGAAGCCTTCTGTGTGCCGGGCCCAGCGTCTCCCCTCTCTGTGCCGTCGCTTCACTTTTCACACTGAGGCATGACTGGGACTCTCTCTCTTTTTCTTTCTTTCTTTCTTTCTTTCTCTCTCTTCCCTAATAGGCCAGAGCTCATTTGTGGCAGGAATCAAATCTTACTTGATATCTTTATATCCCCTCAAAGCTCTTCCAGAAGCAGGCTCAACTCTGCTTAGGCCCTTCATAAAATTTCCTATAAGTAGCATTGCTGTTTGAAAAGACCATGACAGTGTTGATCCCATTGCAGGCTTTTCCGTAGCCTTTAAAGGAGCCTAGACAAGTAGGTGCACTTAGTCTAGGGAGGACACCATTAACGGTGGGTGTGCAGGGACCTGGATATGATGGAGACAGCTTATTTGGGGGACACACCCTCTCCCAGTCCCCGGCACTTAGAGGCACTTAATGAACACGGCCTCTACCCCCCGCCCCCAGCTGCATCCTCACACACATCCTGTCAATTCTGACTCCAGATCACATCTGGAATTCATCACTTCCCTCTTTCTCCATTGTGCCTTCCATCGGGCACTGCAACGTCTCTCACTGAACTTCAGCGACAGACCCTGGTTCCCCTCTTTCAGCCCTGTCCATGCCAGTTCAGTTGCCACACACGAGGATAACCCTTGTAAAAGAGGAATGTTTCCGCTCCAAGCCCTTGAGGCTGACCGTGGAGCTCATCTGAACTCTTTAGACAACTGCAGGGTCTTCCTGAGTGGCCCCAGCCCGCCTCTCCAGCCTCCCCTGAGCCCCTCCTCTTCCTCCCTGAGCCAAGCACGCCCGGCTTGCCCCTCCCCTCACACAGACCGACCCCTCCCGCCCCCCCACAGCCTTCACACTTGCAGCTGCTCGGCCTGAACCGCCCTGCCCCCAGCTTTCAACACGGCTCCGCCAGCCAGTCCTTTCTCAGCCTCCTTGTCCCTCCCAGGTCCCCCACCTTTACCGACAGGGATGCCTCCCCCACTGGGTCGTGGGCTCTGTGTGGCAAAGGCTGCTCTGTCTGGTTCCCTGCCTGATCCGGGTGCCCAGCACAGCGCCTGGCACAACGTAGGGGCTTGAGGAGTACTTGCCAAATGAAAACAAGGGAGAGGAAAAAAGTCTTGAAGGTTCTAATTTGACTGGTGAAAGTGTGATGTTACCGGTGCTCCCAAAACACTCGAGGTCACATGGATTTAATGCGAGTGCAGTTTTTATGGTGATAAATGTCAAGCTCCTTTGGAGGCTGAGCCTCCGTGTACACAGAATGTTTTTGTACAGCTATTGCCCAACATTTGAGACAGATTTGCGTCAGATGGGTGGCTTGGCTCTGCCTAGCATTCGCAGCCATGATCTCCACTTGCTAATTTAGGGCATACCTAGATTTCCAGCACACGTTTTCCCCCTCGGCAAAGTAGGACACAAGCCAGGGGACTTTGGTGTCCCCAGATGGTGCCTCTCAACATCCTGGCTCCAGAGTAAGTGGTCTCTCTGGGTGCACACTCTCTCTTTTCTTCTGGGTCACTCCCATTTGTTCTCGTTTTACTATTTTTGTCCCTGGCAATTGTCTGGATGGAAATTCACTAGAGTTCAACATTTTTAGTATTATTCGATCTTAGAAAGCTTTTAGTTGGAGGCAGGAATCTAGCACTGAGAAGAACCTGACCCTTGCTGGAGGGTGGCAGAATGCACCAGGCTGTGTTCCTCCATCTCAGGGCATTGTCACTCTCAATGCTGTCCCTGTGTGTTGAAAAACAACCAGAAGTGAAGGTGAGAAGTCATAGTCCCCCATGAGCAGGAGGAAGCCTGGCATATTGAAGAAAGAACACTGTGGTGAAAGGTAGGACACGGGTTTTGGTCTGGCCAAACTGCTAACCTCTCCAGATCTTGGTTTCTTCATCGCTAAAATGAAACGATTAAACTAATAAGATTTCTAAGCTCAACAATTTCTGTGACAACATGTCATTTACCAAATCTCCGCATTATGCACCTCGAGTAAATGTTGAGTGATCTGCAATAAGTTTTGGAGTCACATTAGTGATTTCAACTCTCTGTATTTGACAAGTGTTCTCTCTAATTAACCACGGAGAGAGGAGGTGCTGGGGGCTGGCAAGAGGTTGTAGCAATTTATGTCACGCTTTCACCTGCTTTGTCAAGTAGCGAACCATCAGTCTCACAGCTGGGGAGCGGCCGACCAGCAGAAGCGGGAGATCTGAAATCTGAACCTGCTCCTGCCTGCCCTCACCCCTGCACATTTACCCTACGCAGGGCGCTCAGCCCTGGGTGGGTGCTGACTCCTTTGATCTTCATAATGGGCCATGCAGTAGGTCTGTATAGGCTAGGAGAGGTCAGATAGCCAGCCCAAGTGGAGGAGGCAGCACTCAACCCTGGTCCACCTGACTCCCCCCAGACAGCTCCCAGTGTGGGCAGGCAAGAAGTTACCTTGGATGGATTCACAGACCTGAAAAGGACACTTGGTTGATCTGGGAGGCAGCACTTATTTGGGGCCGAGTAAACCTGCTTCTCTTTTACGGACTCTTGAGTTTGTTTCCTCAAATGCAATGTTAGGATAATACCTTCCTCCTTGGGTTAATGAAGAGAAATTAGACACAGTGCCAGCTTCTTAGCAGGTGCTTTTCAAAAAGTATTAGTACCTTTTCCTTCAATAAGAGGAAGGATTGAATCATGCAAGATTCTTCAGGTCCAAAGGCGTTTCGGCCCCACTTCTTCCAGGATTCCCGGCCAGAATCTCCACTCTTGGTCATCGGTGTGTTCTTCCTTGTCTCTAACTGGGCTTGCCTTTTTTAAATCTCATTTCATCACACATGTTCTTCTCAGCCTCCAAGACAGTCTCTAATTGTGTGAAAAGCCAGACCTGGGAGAAAGGCAAGCATCCAAAGCTTCCTCACCAGCTTTGTGGCTTTTTGAGCATGGGGCAGCCAGGAAGGCCTTGTCTTCTGGGGCCCTGGCTGCTCTTCTGCTCAGGTAGACACCACCACAGGCTCCACAGCACTGAGCCCCCTCCGGGCAAGCACATGCCAGGTGTGGTCTCCACCACAGGGCTGCTCGGAGCTTTTTGCACACTCACCTGACCAGCTGTGCAAGGCAGACGTCTCTCTGAGAAGCTCCTAAGATGAGCCCCACACGGGTGCCGTTAATCCCAAGGCATGCTTGGAGCTTCATTGGATTCTCTAACACGGTGGCTCCAAGTTGCTGGCACACAGCAGGGCAGTGCCATCCAGAGACAGGCTGCAGAGGGGCACTGCCTGGGCCCGTGCCGGGGCGCACACTGCCTGCCTGTGGGTGTCCGAGCTTGGCCCACAGGCATCAGGTCCTAAGAGCAGGGGAGCCCTGCTGGGAGCCCTATCTGTTACGTCACTCCAGTCTGCAGAGGTCAGTCTTCATGTCAAGCCTTTCAGCTCTTTGGTTTGTCATTGCCATGGCTGACATTAAGGTGGGTCATGCCAGTGAGTGCTACGGCCTGTGGAGAGAATGGCGCTCACCAGGCCTATTAATTACATTAAACAAGCCTTCTCCACAGTGTGGACTCTAAACTCTCACAAAATGCTCATGTAAATGGCTCTCGTTTATAGGCGATTCCTAGTGCTTGGTCTCCATTCCTTTCTTATGGGGCAAGGAAAGGCTGTATGGTTAGGGGCATGGAGAAGCCCTAGACAGGCATGTCTCCAGCTGGTGTTTGTGATATATGGAGACCCTACCCTACCACAAAGGGAAGAATGGTTTTGGCATAAATGCTCAAGTATTTGGCTACACAATTTTTGTTTTATGTATGTCATGTTTCTTGTAGAAAATACAGATAGGCAAAGATGAAAGATTGCCTGTAATCTCACCCCCTCCCCGACCACTATTAACGTTTTAGGGTGTATCCTTCCAGTCTGTTTCCACACCTAATCCTTCCCCTGCCCCACCCTCTCCGCTACCCAAAGAAATCATACTCTACATACTGTTTTGGAATTTCTTTCCCTGCTTCCTCCTCAAACACAGAGTCTTAATATATGGAAAATAATCTAAACATTTCTTAGTGCTTCCAAACGATGGGCATGTACTTCAGTTCCTTTGTTCTTCCGCATTTGTGGTGTCCTTAGGACCTTGCTTCATGCAATGTATTGCTGGCCGCAGTCTCCTTTGAGATCTTCCCTCCTTATTTAGTTTTTCTAGAGCCTCCCATATTGTTGGTTGTTATTTCTTGCTGCTGTCAATAAGTCTGCAAGAAATCCACTTTATTCTCCTCTTAGTGTGTCTTTTTTGACCTGAAAATCAAGTAACCGCTGGTGTTTGCACTGTAGGTAAATTCAAAGTAAATAAGATCTAAGTT
>RJWJ010036087.1:0-16286 GCA_004363605.1 Indri indri
AGTCTTCTAGGTTTTCCTTTCCTCGCCTACATGTTCCACTCTTAAGCCTAACTCCTTGCCTTTTCCTTAGGAAACTTTATATTCTTCTCCCTTCACCATGCCTTTGTTTTTGCTGTGCCCTTGGTCTGGAATTATATCTTCATTTAATGTCTTCATTTAACATCATTGTCACCTGATCATGTGGCTAGATTTAGCTTCTTCCTCCAGGAAGGATTCCTTGGTATACATTGCTCCAACCTACCCAATGATAGATATAATGAATGTCTCCTTTAAACTCTATAGACAAGTTAAACTATATGTGCTTGAAACATTCTTATAATAACTTCTAAAATTTATTTTTCTCCTAGCAGAAATAATTCATTATTCAACTCTCTCACTCATATATACTCTTACTTAAAGAACTCTAAATACATATTTATTGAATCAAATAGAATTAAATTGGATTTCTCTCTTAACTTATTAGGAAAATAAAATATCCATGGTGAGTTAGTTATTCAGCAGTTAGGCCCAGTCAGAGAAACACTATTCATTTCAAGGTGGCCCATAATCTTTAAACTAGCACACTGCTTCAAATTATTAGAAAAATTACTATGTATGTACTTGCTTAACAAAAGCTTTAAATATTAGCCACATGCCCTTCGACTTTCTTAGCGGGAGTGAAATTCTTCTGTTATGTGTGAAATTGAAGGGACATAAAACATGCCAGCTGCCCACACTTTAGCCTTTGATGAAGTTTGTAATGAGAATCTCACTATTAAGACCAGCCAGAACAAGCATTTTTTCTGCCCATAGCAATGGCTTAGGTTAGCAACAAAGTCATATTTTTCTCTGTGACAATACCAAAGGGCACAGAAGGTGTCCCAGGGGAAACTGTAGTGTAAGAGAAACTGAAATCATATGAGAGACACTGACATACAGGGGAAGGATCAACAGATTCAGTAACAGGTAGATGTGGGTTTGATTCTCAGCTCTATTGCTTATAAAAGGTTAACCTTGAGCAAGTAAATGAGGCCTTATTGATCTTTCCAAAGTCTGTATACCCAACCATGAGGTCCCATAGCCTTCCATGGTCATGACGGTATTAGTTAGTGTAGTCTAAGTGGCTGTAACTAACAAACCCAAAATTATAAATGCTAAATAACAAGAACTTGATTTATTTTTACTTAACAGCCCAGGGAAGATTTCAGTCCCTGAAGAACTAGTCACAGTTCAGAGTCAACAGGGGTTTTGCTATCTTCACCAAGTGGCTTCCAACATCCCCCTGTGCATTGAACCTTCAGTCAATTGGAATTGGTAAATCTAATACAAGAGTACCATGCAAGTTTGTCTCATTTGATCTTTGTCACTGGAAGGAACTTAGTTGTGTGGCTACACCCAACTGCAAAGGAAACTGGGGAATACAACTATAGCTGTGTGCCCAAGAAAAAGGAAATGCAACAGATTTTGTTAGCCAGTGATCTCTGCCAAAAGAGGCCCATGTTACATACTGAAGTTACAAAGACTGGATTCAGGCCTTCAACAGCTGACAATCCGGAGGAAAAGTCACTTAATATGCATTATATGCTATAATAAAATAATGATATTTATTTATTCATTGTATTCCTGGTACTGGGCTTAGTGCTCACTGTAAATGGCATTTCTCAACTCCCTTTATAGACATTGGTGGTCATGTATGAGATCCAGTCAAAAGAATCTGAGCATAAGCATTTGTGTCATTTCAGGGACAGTGGTCTTAAGAAGGTGGTGGGGCTTTTCTACTCTTTCACCCTCTTTGCCTACTGGATGCAGAGGACCCTAAGACCTTAGGCAAGCAGAGCTGCAGAATGGAGGGACCAGGGTCCCTGAGGTGCCACGGACAGAAAAGTGATCTGCTAAACTGAAAAACAGCATTTTCAAATTGTGTAAAAGAGAGATAAATTTCTATTATGTAAATCACTTGTGTGTTTTACTTTATTTTATTTAATAGTTTTACTGGAAATAATACAGTGCTAAATCAAAGTAAAAATACAGCAAAAATAATAGATCAACTATTGCTAATACTGCCTTTAGTTTCTCTCTTGCATTATAGCTTGCATGCCAGAGGTCCCAGCAAGACAGCGATGTGACTGAAACCCTACCTAGCAGCCCATCAAGACGCTGATCATTCTTATTCTCATGTCTTATATTCTATGCCCCCATACAGTTTCAGGCTTAACCTAAAACAATCACTTTGCTGGACAAAATCCCACCCTTATATCCCTGCTATATTTATCCCCTCAGGATTTTAAAGCTTTCTGAAATAAGTTTGTTTTTTGCCTTTTATATATTTTTTTATTCAAAAATTTCTTATATGGCCAGATACTGCACTAGGATTAGGAGCAAAACTATGAGAAAAGAAACAAAGCTGGTTTTCCTTCTCACGAATCTTATATCTAATTGACAGATATGAAGATTTCTAAAAAAGTCATGCATCCAATTATTTAGATACAGGAGCCAAAGTGGACACTGCTGTGTCTCACATGTCTTTACTTCCATGTGGTCATAAATCATTGCTGTGATTTCACAATTCAGGCCCTTTTCAAAGCCAGTGGAAAAAATAATGATAACATTATCTAGTTTGGGCATATTAAATAACACTAATTTTAAGAAAACACATCACAACTTTCTGCAAATGACTTTCTGCAAATTAATAAGTCATAAAATTTGGATATCGGATTTAAAAATGTACTTGGCTGACATATTTTGTCAAGGGTAGCTGGGATGTAATTATTTGTTTTGTTTCATCATTCATTATAATCGGAGTTTTCAACCACGGGATGAATCCTGAATAATAACAGTCAGCAGTAACGAGTAATTTGGTATGCATGTGAAATGTGTCCTTCTTTCTCGATAAATCAGGCACTTATTATAATAGTGTTTCTCCAGGCTTGTAAACCCAGGGGTAAAGCTAAGAGTTTAAGTTGAGAACAATGTAAAGGTTCTTCCTTAATTTATTCCCTCGTTGGAATTCTATCTCAGCAAAGCCTACACCTCTAGTTCAAAGGTTTGATGCTGCTTTAGAATGTTTTTCCATTTTGAGCAATTTTTTTTGTTGATGGTTTAGCCCTGTAAATTTTCTCCATTATGTGTTGATTCTTATGTCTCTGTCTGCATGGTGATAACCAGCAGGCAATGTCTCCACCCTAAAACTCCCCGCCCCTCAACGTCACTGTCCCTGCGATTCTCAGGTTTTTTCCTCCTCCACCTCACCTCCATGTGCTGTCAGAAAATTCAGCACATGTCATGAGAACGTCCATCGTTTTAAAATGTAGAAGCAGAGTAGGTTCTCACAAACAACACGAGACTAAAAAGTATGACAGGTATAGCTTTAATTATTTGTTCTACACATTTTAATCCCTTCTCCTCTATCTAGGCCCTTTCAATGCCTCCTCATCCATAAGTCGCCCTGATGAGAATTAATCCCATCTTTTCCAAAAGTCTCAGAGTCATTAATATGCATATTTAATTAGCACAACCTTTATTTTGCATTTATCTATGATTTTGCTAAGAGGAAAAACTTTTGGAGTGACATAAAAATCTAATCATGAAGATATAAAATTTCTCTGTCATTTCAGTATTTTTGTTTTGGTTGGTATTCATTGGTAAAGAGTTGTTGTTTCCTTTTGAAGGTGTCTTTCTCTCTGATTTTTCATACTACTGGAGTTCTTTCACTGATTCCTTCTCATCTGGCCTCTTGATTGAGTCCTGGAGGTACTAGGCCTGGCTTGTGGGCCTTTCCCTGGGTCCCCAAAGATCAATCCCTGATCATGCCAGGAAGAAGAGTGCTGGTCCCAAGTTGCCTATGTGGTATTCAAACAGTTTTGATGATCCTCTCTGGTTGCCTCTGTCCTTCTGTCTTCACCTTTTCCCAGCAGTATGAATTGAGTTGGGTCTCCCAGCTTAATCTTCAAGATGGCGGGTGGTACTTGTGAGTAGAAATTCAACTGTGCCCTGTTTGCTTGAGTTGGAAGGTGCTATGATGAGCTATAGAGTTGTTATCCTTGTCATTGGTTGATATTTGTGTGATAGAGGCAGCTGCCAAGATATTCTTTTGTGCTTGTGGTAGGCTCTAGTCCCTCAGGTTGAGTACTCGAGTGCCTCAAGCTTCAGGAGGGGCCCTGTAGCTCTCATAGTGTTGCTTGGTCTCTACCACCACCGAGGTGTTGGTAGGATCAAAGCAGTTTGTGGCTTGGTTGCAAGAGACTATAAAGTTTTGTAAAGCCTCAGTGGGGTTCAGAAGTTGCTTTCTGGCCACTAGCAGGAGCTACTGGTAGTAGGGTCAGGGCATACTCTCCAAACCAGGAGGTTGTTCATGGGGAAGGGGACTGCAGGCTTGAGTGCTAAGGCCCCAGACTGGGAGCCTTACCCAGTAGCATTGTTTTTATGCAAGGAGGGGTGGACACTTTCCCAAATCACTGATCCCTGGACCCCCACAACACACTCCTGTCAGTTCAGTCCATACATGCTCCCTCATCACTGGAGTCCAGCTCTCAAACCTCCCCCTGGTCTGCCTGTCTGACCCACTAGCTTGCATCTCTGCAACATGCCGTCAGGCAGGCTGTTTCCTAGATTGTGCACCCCTGTTCCACTACAAGTCCTCAAAGGAAGAGGTGTGGGCTACTTTGTGGGGACCTGAGCCAGGAGACGGTGCTCACTAGAGAAAAGCGACCACTTATGAACTTCTTGGAGTAAACTGCTCTCCCTGTTGTAATAAGTCGGGGGAGGGATCACAGCACTGGTCAGCAGGCATGCCTGTCTGTCAGGCATGTGGTTGCCGTGGAGCCAGGGGCTAGGTTATCCCTCTCCAAATGCCACAACCTTATCCAATACAGTGGTTCTTGGGGGTGGTGGTATGGACACACTCCTGATCCCCTTTCTTCAGCACCCCACCACAGTCTCCTGTCAGTTATGTCTGCATAGGCTTCTTTTCCACCCTAGTTCAGCTTCTAGACTTCTCCCCTGCATTCCCCTGGGCCCCTCTTATGTCCAGGGGTACCAGGACCAGCTTGCTTATCTGTGCCACTGGTATGAGACCCCATAAAAATGCAGGTGGGCCAAGAGTTCCTAGACTGTGCACCTCTGTTCCACTACAAGTCCTCAGGGAAAGAGGACTCACTCTCTGTGGAAACTTCAGCCTGGTTTGCACGCCCACTGGAGAGAAGCTGCTGTTCATGAACTTCTTGGCTTAAACTACTCTCACAGGTGTAATGGGTGGGGGAGGGACCATGGTTCCTGGTTAGCCTGAGCTCAAACTGCTTTCTCAGTTGCAGTAGTTAGGGGAGGTGCAGGGGAGGAAGAGTCTGGATAGAAGAAAGTTGGACTCTGGCCTCTCATGACATTCTCCCAGGAGGAGCCTCTCTTGGACTGCCCAAACTTCTGGGGCTCACTAATTTGCCCCACTATTCCTTACTTGTCTCTGTACCTGGGCTTGTGGAGGGTGAAAAAACCTTCCATAAACCTTGTGGCCCACTGTTCACCAAAGGCATGTAGGAGGGGGATGGGAATCCCCCCTCACTCTTTTACTAGGCTCTAAGCCTCTCTGGATTTGATCCTCACTGATATCTTCTCCTCTTTATTTCTTCCATCTCAGCTTCACAATTTTTCTCTGTGGGATCCCCAGATGTCTCTGCTGTCTCTCTCTGTGATCTACACCTTAGCTTTGACTCTTTTCCCCACTCCACAATCCTGTATCCTACCTTCCTGCTGGTAGGGTCCCATAAGCGATGTCTCTAGTTGGCCATCTTGGCTCCTCCTCACTTAATATTTATTAATTCAGTTAATTCTCTCAAATATTCTGTAGACGAATGACATTTCAGTCACATTTTATGGATGAATGTTAATGTAAGGAGAAGTTAGACAGCTTTCTCAAGGCCACAATGCTAATTAATTAAGAATGGAATTTGAACCCGCAATTTTATTGGAGCTAAGTCAAATATATCTCCTTTCCTTGCATTTGTTAGCAAAGACAAAACAAAATAAATAATGACAATGTAAACCCAATCATCATGACTTTATTGCTGAAACCAAAACTGGGCGTGGATTCAAACATACAGGAAATTGTGAGGGCTGGTCAGTCTCCCTTTACAGCATGTTGAAACCTTCGATCCAAGTACTCCTATAACTTCCTCTCTGTTCCTGTTCTCTTACATGGGTCATTCCATTATGAGTTTTTACCTAAATATCTCCAAACTTAAATACAAAAAAAACGCAATTTCATTTATACATTCTATTCCAGCAAATAGAAAGGGAAGTCTTCACTCTGTGAGTTCATTTCCTTATTTTCATTTATTCTTCAAACCTGCCTACTCTGACTTCTGTTTCACTCCACTGAAATAACTCCTGATATGGTAAAAAATGTGACAATTGTTCATGTCACCAGATTCACTGAGTACACATCAAACTTCATCTTACTTCTCCGTAGTATTTGACATGTTTGATCACTGTTTCTCTTTTAATATACTTTATTTCCTTAGCCCTTGTCACATAACCAATTTTACCTAAAATCTATTTTTAATGTTTGTCCATATGGCCAAATGGATATCTAGTTTGTTGCTTCAAACTGTAGCATAATATTCCATAGTGGGCATACACTACATTTTACGTCTTATAACCCCTGGTCATAAACAGGTAGGTAGTCGCAAAATTTTTCATATAAAAAGCAATGATGAACTTATAAATGTGCTCTAATGGGTGAGGGAGGATTTCTCAAGAATATATATGCAGGAGGGGAATTTCTGGTTTATTAAGCATATGCGGAATTAATTTCATTAGATAGTATTAGATTGATAGCCAGAAAGTCTGTATGTGCTAATTTCAAGAAAATTTCTTACATAATGAGTACAAAGTGCACCATCTGGGGGATGGACATGCTTGAAGCTCTGAGTTGGGGGGGTAGGAGGGGCGGGCTATATCTCACTGGATTACCTTGTGTTCATCTATTTATATTTCTAGACTGATTAATTTATATTTTTTAATGAATTTTGTGTCTATGTTCATGAGAGAAAGTGATATATGTTTTTTTTTTTTTTCATTTTAATGTCTTTCTTACCCCCGCCACCCCAGTTTTGGCATTAGAGTGATACCGGCAACATAAAATAATTTGAGAAATGGACCCTCATGCTCTGAGTTATGAAATAATGCAGGTGGGATTGACATTGTTGCCCTCTAAGTATTTATTAGCATTTGCTAATGAAGCCATCTATCTGCACTAGAATTTCCCTTGTTAGATTTTTTTTTAGCTAAAATTTTGATAAAAATAAGCCGTCTTTGTGAATAAACTTAATTATTTTTCTCTTTCTAGAAATTTGTCTATTTTCTGTATGCTATCAAATATATAGGGATAACATTGTCATGATATTCCATTACTGTCTGTTATTTAATGTCCATTGATTCTCTAGAATTGGAGAATCTAATATCTAGATTCCTTATATTGATAATCTTTTGTATTTTAATCATTAGAGGTAGAAGTTTATTAATGTTATGGATCTTTTCAAAGAACCAACTTTGTTTTTCTGGTTTTTATTTCATTTCTTCTCTTACATTATTAATGCCTTTCTAATGTTTACTTTAGTGTACCTTTTTATGTTAATTTTTGTCTTAGTCTTGAAGCTTAGATAATTGATTTGGAGACTTTACTTACGTAGGCATTCAGAACTGTAAATTTTTCTTTAAGAATTGTGTTAAATTTATTACACAAGTTCTTCCCTATTTGCTTTATTTTTCATTTCCTTTAAAATATTTTGTAATTTCCTATGATATTTCCTACTTGGCACTTATGTTTAGAGTTGTGATGTTTTATTTCCAAACATTTGGGAAATTTCTAGATACATTTCTGTTACTGGTTTCTATTTTGCTTATATTTTAATCAAAGAACATACCCTGTATTATCCCAATGATTTTAAGTACCTTAAGACTCATCATAGGGCCCTTTTTATGGTCTATCTTGATGAATCTACCTTGATGAGTAATGCATGTACACACCTTGTCTTAACCTTAGTGTTCTAAATATGTTAGTTAGGTAAATATGTTTGATAATGTCTTTTGAGTGTCTCTACTTTTACTAATTATTTCATTTATTTCATTGTTATATTTCATCTAGCAATTACTGTAAAATATAGTTACCTTCAAATATGTATGAGGATTATCTTTTCCATTCGGATTTGTCAGTTTTTGTTTTATGTGTTTTTAGTTTTTCTTATTGAGTATGTAGAGATTTAGGATACTAATGTCTTTTTGGTGAATTAACAATTTTATGAAATTTTAAGAAATTTTATAATTATTCATTTTAATATTTTATTTGGATTATGATTTTAATGATGTAGTTATAGCTACTCCTGTTTTATTTTTATTACTATTTTATTACTATGTGTTTTCCCAACCTTCTACTTTTAAGTTAACTATATATGTATATATATATATATATATATATATATTGCTTTAACAGGTACTATTTATTTTAAATATTTTAAAATGAAAAAATAATCTTCCCCAAAGATAGTGTGACATTTTTCTCTGGTTACAATCAACTTGAATATGATGTGCTTAGGCACAGTTTTCATCAAATTTATCCCATTTGGGGTTTTCTGAGTTTCCTGATCTGTACATTTATGTATTTCACCAAATTTGAACCTTTGGGATTATTATTTCTTCATTTTTTTTCTATCTCATTCTTTTTCTCTTCTCCATTTGAGACCTCGATTGCATGTATGATAGACATTTTTATTTTTGTCACACAGGTCCCTGAGGCTTTGTTCATTTTTTCTGTTTAGTTGGGTTTGTTTATTATTATTACTTCAGAATATTACTGGGGTGCACATGTTTGGTTACATGGATTGCTTTTGTACTGCTTGAGTCAAGGTTGTAAGTGTGCCCATCCCCTCGATAGTGTGCACTGTACCGTTATCTTTGTATTTAAAGTGGGTTCCTTTCAGATGTTGTAAAGATAGGTCTTTGGTTCCTGTAAGTTTGATAATCTTGTGTTTTATTTGGGTTGATCAGAGTGTCTGTCCTTATTGTATTTAACAATAATTTATGTAGTTAAGTTTAAATCTACCATGCTTTAATTTGCTTGACATTTTCTCATTTTTTTTAAATTCCCTTTTTTCTTCCCAATGCCTTATTTCTGATTGAGTACATTTTTAATTCCATTTTATTTCTGCCATAGGAATATTAGCTATAACATCACATTTTTTTTAATGATTACTCTGAAGTTTAAAATATTTATCCTTAAGTGATTACACTGTACTTTCAAATAACATTACATTAATACGACTGTGTGTGGAGTGTATAAACATACATCAATGCACTCCCATTTCCTATTCCCTTTCTACATGCTTTTGAGTTTGCACATTTTGCTTCTAGATGTTATAAACTTCATGAAAGTGTTGTTAATTATGTTTTATATAATATATTATAACTTTAACATTATAAAAATAAAATTATTCTATATGTATGCATACATTTATTATTTTTGGTTCTCTTTGATAAGCCCAAGTTTTTCTCTGGTCTTATTTCCTCAAGAATGAAACATTTTAGTATTTCTGATTGTGTAGGTCTGCTACTCATGAATTTTCTCAGCTTTAGTGTTTCTGAAAGACTTTTGACTTAATCTTTATTTTCAAAGGATATTTTAATTGTTGTTTTTAAATGCACTTTGATGATATAATTTCATTATTTTCTTGTTTGAAGAGTTTCTGGTAAGAAGGCTGTGATATTTTCATTTTTGATTCCCTGTTTATATCTTTTTATTTTTGATCGTATCTTTTAGGATCTTTTCTTTCACTGATATTTATTAATTTCATTATGATTACCTTGGTTTGGTTTTCTTTGGTTTTATTCCTTATAAATCTAATTGAGTATCTTGGGTCTGTAGTTATATGGTTTTCATCAGTCTTTTTGCCTTATTGATTATTTTTTTTCTGTTTCCAAACTTTCTTCTTTCTATATTGTATCCCAATTATACATATATTAGAAAATTTGATATCTTCCCACAAGATACTGAGGCTCTGATAAATTATTATTTATTATTTTTTTGTCTAATTTGGATATTTTCTAGCGCTGTCTTCTGTCCATTGATATTTTCTTTTTCTCTGTCTAATCTGTTGTTAATCCATCCAGTTACTTTTTTAAAAAGTTCAGTAGTTTATTTATTTAAAACTAGAGGTTATATTTTCTTTTGTATATATATTTTAATTTCTCTTCTTTATATCTTTATTTTCTTTTATATAATTGAACCTATTCATGCTGTCATAAAATTATTATCTCTGTCATCTATGGCACTGTTTCTATTTATCGATTTTTTTTCTAGTTGTGGATCTCTTTTTGATAATAGTTATCTTGAATTTTACATTTTTATGCTATGTGTTTTTTTTGCATTTCTTTATACTGTTTTGGACTTTGTTCTGGTAAATAGGTAAGTTACTTGTGGAACAGCTCAATCTTTTAAAGGTTGTTTTAAGATTTGCTACAATGAATTTAATGAAGTCATATTCTGGTCTACTTTATTCCTATTACTAAAGAATGATACTTCAGGGGTCCTTATTAAATGTGCTGGTATTCAACAGAGCCTCAATTTCTGATTGGTTGGAATTCATATGTCTCCCAGCCCTCCAATCTTTTAGAATTGTTTGGCTTACAGATCCTTACCCATGTGTAGCTTAATGCTCATGACCAAACTTAAGGATATAACACTATGCTATGATCAGTTGCTCTTTCTCTGTGTAGCTTCCTCCCCTCCATGCTCTGCAGCCACCTGTTCCTCCCTGGATTCCAATCTCTCTGTTTTCAATTCAGCAAGATTATTGTGTTTTCCTTGTATTCCTCTGTCTGCACTGTGGTGTAGAAGGTAAGAGTCTCCAAGCAGAAAACCACCTTATTTTTTTTTTCCGTTCTTTTAGAGTTGATCATTTCTTCTTCTTTTTCTTTTTCTTTTTCTTGTTCTGTATATTCTATATTCAACTCTTATTAATTCCCCTTTATGCAAATCCAAATTGATTGTTAATTTGTTTATGGGGATTATATTTTTAAAAATTATTTCACCTCTATTTTATCTTAAGGTCATCTAACCAACCTTGTGAATTAGTGACTTCCTGCATTATATAGAAGATATTGAAATGAATGTATTTCCTATCTGTATATGAAATGTGAACATTGGTAAAAAATGTTTTCTCATTGCAAGTCTAGTATTTCTCTGTTATACCAAGTCTCCTTTAATTATCTGTTAAGTTGTAAAAGATAAACTCTGCACGGCCAAGGGTCCCTGTCTCAAACCTTCTTGTACTTACTGATGACAGTCCTTGATAGTTTTGAGGAGAGCAATTTAGTTCTGTTCGGAGTCCCCACTTAACACCACATCAAACTCCACATGGACCAGTGAGTTCATTAACTCTTTCTTTAAAGTGCTGGTGTGGTGCATGTTGACTGCCTTCGTACATCTCTCATGCAGCTTTTTTGTAAATGTCAAGGGCCACTCCACAGATGCTCAAGGAGGCCTGCTGCAGAGACATCAGCACAGAAAGAAAATGTAAATTGAACCAATGTCTTCTGCAATAATTCAGTCTGAGAAGAAAATAAACTTATATCAAATCTCTTCTCAGTGGAGTATAGAGATTAATGCCTGCCTTTTTAAAAAATTTTTTTTATACTTTCTGCTTTTTTCAATGGGATGGAGCCCATAAGCCAAAATAGCTGAAAAGTAATTATTATTTTTCCTCATAAATGGAGATAATAACTACTACTTGATTGCTTCCTATGTCCAAGTTTTATTAAATATATTGATTGATTTAAAATTTTAACCACATGAAACAGGAACAATTTATCTTTGTATTTTACATATGAAAAAATGCAATATTCAGAGACAGGAAATGGGTTTCCAGTGACACACAACAAGTGAATGTTAGAAGAGCCATCAACTTTTATTACTTCATTGAATGACGTGTTCTTGGTTTTCCTAAGACTTTCCAGATATCCCTGCAGGTATATCCAGGGTGTTAAGGTTGCTATGCTTTTTAGAGATTTTTGATTATGTACAATAGAAAATAAACATAGCTAAACTCAGTAAAGTATGTGGAAAAATACTAATAGTATGTAAAAATAATTCAGAGGAAAAACTAAAGAACCAATCTCAGAAAGATCAGCAGAAAGGTTCATCTGGAATTGGGGGAACAGGGACAGAAAACATTCCTGTTGAGTCACTGCCATTGGGACTTACTGTCTTCAGTCATATTTATATTTGTTTATATTAAAAATTTTCCAACTCAAAAGAATTATACAGCATGATAAAACAGCTATTCAAATACTTATTAGATTTAATAAACTTTAATAGTTTGACTTTTTCTAATCTAAAATATATGTTATTAAAAATATTCTAACCATGACTAAAGCCTTACCCTGCTGTCTTTCCTGAGGGAAATCTCTGTCCTGTAGTTGGTCTATAGCATCTTCATTCTTGATCTTCATTCTTATTGTATATTAATATCAGTAAGTATCAATAAGTGGCATGCATTTTATTTTGAATGCAAAGATTTATATAACCCATCAAACTATATGCATTCTTTTCCAAATCTGATAGCTTTCTCCATCTAGTATTATTTTTAAATTTTCATTCATGCATACTTTTTCTGCTCCTGTTTAATCATAATTAATATCATCATATAATTTAACTGAGTGAGTCGATTTATTTATATACTTCCCCAATGAAGAAAAAGGTAAATCCTTTTTACTATATTTTTTGCTGTAATGATTCTACTATGACTGTCTTCATGCATATTTTTTTCTCTAGAGAAAATTACTAAACCATTGAATACATTCACTTCAACAGATTTTTCAAAATTGCACTTCAAAGTCATGATAATAAATGGATACTAATTGGCAGTATAACTGAGTTCTTCCTTGTATTCTTATTAATGCTTGGGAATTGAAATGACTTCAGCAAATACTTATTGATCACATCCTGCACGCCAAAAACTCTTCAGTGTTTTTCAGAAACAATAGCTATCAAAACAGATAAGAAATCTGTGTCTTTATGAAATTACGCTTTGGAGTAGCAACACATACAATAAACAATATAAACAAACAAATGTTTTGTGTTGAGAGGTTGATAAGCGTTACATGGAGAAAAATAAACCAAGACAAATCAGTAGGAAGTCAGAGGGATGGTGAGATTGCATTTTTAAATTAAGTGCTAAGAGAAGTTCTCACTGAGAAAGGGACATGCAAGCAAAGACTTGACTTCACGGAAGTATGGGAGAACATCATTTATTATCTAAGAGAAGGCATGTTAGCTATAGGGAAGAACAAATTAACTGAAGTGAAAGTTTTCTTGGGTGGGTGTTTGTTTTTGAGGCAGCAGGGATACCCAAGGGGTTGTGAGTGACACAGGGAATAACCGGAAAGGAGGAATAGAATAACAGGGAGAGATACTTTGGGTATTGCCCACCATCTTAGGGATTTTAGTTTTAACTGGAATGTGATCGGAATCCACTTCAATATATTAAACACAGGAGTGATATGATCTTATATGAGATTTAAAGGACACCTCTTGTTGCCATATGGAGAATAGATTCTAGGAGGGCAAGTATGGAAGAAAAATGTTGATTAGGAAGGTAGCCAAGAGCAAATAAGGTGTTGGACCAGCATGGCAACAACGAAGGTGATAAAAAATAGTTTGATTTTGATGGACTTTTAAAATTTTTGCTAACTGATCAATATGAACTGAGGTGTCATTGTCTTATTAATTTGCATTTCCCTATGCATAAATAAAATTCAATTTTTTCTGTCTATAACTTAGTTAACTTATTTTTTATATTCTTTAAGATCTACAAATATGATTTTGTATTGATTGTCATATTTTATATATTCTTTGTCTACATACTCTGTTAATTATATTCATCTCAAATATTATCTCCCAAAAGTATAGGTTCTATTTCACTTATTTGTGATACATTTGCATTTTAACTCTTGATATACTATTTAGTAATATTTTCTTCTATAATTTGCTATATGGTTATTTACTTATTCCTTCCCTTGCTCCTCTCCTTCTTTCTCCCCTCCTCCTCATCCTTCCCCCTCTTCTCCTCCTCCTCTCCCTCCCTCACTTGCTTCTTCAGAAATCCTACCTAATGTTGGGGCTCTCATAGTAAAACCTAAAATATGTGATACTTATTTCGTGGGAAAGTGGTGGGTAGCAAGAAAACTAATATCATGGTGAAGAAAGCTGGCGATGCATGTTATAGAGTGGCAAAACAGTTGGCAAACTGTCAGGTGTGAAAATGTGAAAGATCATGTGCCTCCTGAAACAGGGCTACAGGGGAGGTAACCATGGCATTAGTAGGTATTGCCTTTGGTTTGCTGATTTGGCAAGACAATTAAGAAAGAGATGTGATAGGAGATAACTGGCCAGATATTAGGGAAAAATGAAAGGGAAGAGAATCAGTCTCAAAACGTGGTTTATCAAAGATTGGAAAAAGTGATTAGGTGAGAGCTTCTAGATTTCAGATTGTAGAATTATATATTTAATAAGGCTTGGGCCTGGAAGTTCTGCTAAAACTTAAACTGAACACAATGAGTCATCTCTGAATCAAAAATAGGAATAAGGATGTGACCATTCAGCTATTGCTTTAGGTGGTCTTAAGGGTTGGCAGACGTATGTTCCTGGTTTGTACTGATAGTCCTTTATATCTGTTTTTCTGATGTGATTATTAATAATGCCCCCTTTATTATCAATATTGTTTTGGTTTGGATAATAAAATGCTATTGATACACAGACTAATCCTACCTTCTGAGAGAGAGAGAAAGAGAAAGAGAGAGAGAATGAGAGAAAGAGAGAGATTGAAAAAAACATTGATATGAGCAAGAAGGATGGAAGAAAAAGGGCAAAGAAGAAAAAATTGATATGAACATTACCTAGAGAGAAAAACATTAGCGTCATTACAAGCATGCAAACAGACAGGAAGCAAATAGATCAGAAGCTGTTTAAGTTGTGGGGGCACTGTATGTCAGGGAAATCGTCGGCGAGGACTGGAAAGGGCCTTTGGTTGTTGAAGCTGTAGAACAACCATTCTCCAGCAGGGAGTCGTCTGTTAAAGTGGGAGCCCCTAAAGACAGCACAGTCCACAGCACTGACTTCAGTGTGGCCAAAAAAGATGGTGGGCAACAGAGAACTTCTCAAAGAGTAAGGCCAAGAGGGATTCCACATCTACTGTGGACTAGCGGCTGTTGATGTGTCAGTGTTTATTGTGGTTGTCCTGACTCTGCCCTCCATTTCATATTGACTGGAGGTGAGAAGAAAGGAAGTAGGAATATACATTTTTATTTTATTTTTAAAACTATAATATATATGTGGGTATCCATCTGTCTAGCGGCATATATCAAAAAGACTCTACTTTCACACATTAAATTATCTCAGCATCTTTGTTGATTTTTTTTTTTTATTTCATACTATTACAGGGATACAAATGTTTAGGTTACATATATTACCTTTGCCCTGCCCAAGTCAGAGCTACAAGTGTGTCCAGCCATACAAATTAGTACAGCTTTGTAATATAGGTTTTAAAATAGGAAAGTGTAAGTGTTTCAAATTTGTCATTCCTTCTTATGATCATTTTAGCTATTCTGGTTTATTTACATTTGTATATGAATTTCAGGGTCAGTTTTTCAGTTTTGGTGGAAACAACCCCTGTTTTGACAGAGATTGGGTTGAATCTGTTGAAGGATTGCAAAGTTATAACATCTTCACACTATTATGTCTTCAACTCCATGAAGACAGGTGTTTTTCCATTTATTTTCATCTTCTTTAATTTATCTCAAAATGTTTTGAAGTTTTCAGTGTACAATCCTCAAACTCATTTTGAACAATTTACCCCTAAGTAAATTGTTCCTTATGATGTATATCATGAATGGGATTATTTTTCTAATCAGCTTTGTTTTGTTTAGTATTTGTCTGATGTAGGTTTTGAGCTACTTTTTCCCACTGAGATCCCCTTTTTAACCCCTGCCAGAAGCATTTGGCAAAGTCAAACCCCTTGTTGTTGCCCAGGGAGAGTAGGTTGAATATCTCCAAACTCTTTTTAATTGTTACCATGGCCTAATTCAATCTTCTCAGCTCCTGCTTTTATAGACCCAAACTTTGACTCTTGATGCTATGTGCAAGTGAGAACAAAGTAATTGTTGCTACTGGGCCAATAACCCATTCTCCAACACACGAAGGATATTTTGGCATTAATTGCAATGTTCAGTGCTCTGTTTACCAATTATCCCTTTCTTTCTTTTTT
>RJWJ010036088.1:0-16269 GCA_004363605.1 Indri indri
GTACCCCCAAAATATGTACATTTATTATGTATCAATAAAAAATTAAATTTAAAAAATACTGAGATGAGACAAATAAAAAGGAATATATTTTGATAATAGATACCTGAAATTATGCAAGCAGCTATGAGACCAAATTTAATTGAAAACAGTGCAATAAATACTGATCATTTAAATATCATCTGCCAATATTTATTTGACCCAAATACCCAGAGCCAAGTATTGGATATTATTAATAATGCTCAAATGTAAAATCAAATGTAAATACAAAGACTAGAGAAAATTCTTATATAGAACTTCTTTAGCTTTCTAAATTAATTCACCAAAACTCAAATACTGTCCTTTATAACATTGGAAATGAAAGCTTTATTTTTTAATAGGAAATCTGCATTTCATTGTAAAAATAGAACACTTCATTTCTGACCTATACACACTTTCAGAAGCAGTACTTTTTGGAGTGCTGAATACTTAGCATAAAGACATTGAGTCTTGAAAATTCATTTCAGGCATGAGAGACCTACATATGTATATATAAAATAAAATAACCACTTCCTGGGAGCAAAAGGCTATATGACGAAAACTCTCCAAAGTGATACCTTTTGCCTTATGTTTTGTAATCTTAAGTCTTCAAGTACTTAAAAATGAGGAATGCATAAAATTTATGCTGATTACTGATGTAATTATAGTTTCCGGTACTACTTGGGTCAACTATCAAGGGGGGAAGTAACCAATTTAAGCAGTCATATGGCACACTGGATTTATCAAATCTTGTCTTAAACTTGACTGTTAGGGCACCTATACACAAACATCATTACAGTTTTATTCTATGACATTTTTGCTCTTTAATGAGAATATTAAATAATTCAGACTAGTAATTCTGAACTCCAAGTTTGGCTCTGATTTTGTGATTTGGGATAAGTCACATACCCTATATAAACTTTCTATTTTAAAAGTAAAGATTTTATTTATATTGTAAAGGATACTATTTAACAATGAGTTTTGATAAATTAAGTTTATGAAGGTTTAAAAGTCCTACATAACAATTTTATTTAGTCTAAAATATTTATATTTTTTTCTAAATTCAGAAGGTAAATCATGATACTAGTTGTCAGTGCTATGTGTTTTCTGCTATCCCAAGATACCTCTCACCTTAAAGATCACAAAGATTGGAGTGTGTTCAATTCTGACTGATACGAATGTCAGTGTAGGCATTGGGACTTAAGCATAACTAATGTTTGTTCATGAATATAAAATATCTCATAGAATTAGTGAACACATCCCTGGTATTCAGATTGAGTTTAAAGTCAGCTGTTCAACAAATATGTTCCAGGGAGTTACATGTGTTTGTAGATCAAATGATCTTGTGTTTCTGTGAATTTTGGTGTGAAATGCTCAACTAACACAGCCTCAAAATTGATTTGTGGTTTGTGAACGAGAACAAAAGGGCAATGTGACTGACATGACCAATGGACCAATAAAGATTTGTACACTCCTCAGGTTGTCTGCAACTAGGTGGGGCCATAGGGCTGACTTCCCACTAATGAATGTAAGTGGGAATGATGTGAACCTCTTTAGGAACAAAGCAGTAATGAAATAGCTGTACCTTCTCTATGTTCTCTTTTTCTAATACAGAATAAAGGGAAAGGAGCCCAAGACCTGGATAAGTACAGGATCACTGAAGGCTGTTAAACCAGGAAACACCAATTGGATTTACAAGAGTCAGAAATAATATCTGTTATGTGGAGTTATTGAACTTCGGAGGGGAGGGTTGGCGATTATACTAAAATATTACTTAACCTTCCTAATACAGAATTTGACTTTTTTGCTGAGATAGCACTTGCTCAAGATGTTTAAGGACAGTGAAGAAAAATGTCATAGATTTGTTTGTGGTCTCTCAATTTATAGTATATTCATTTATTCTTTACAAAACCCCATGAATTAATCGATGGGGCAAATCCATAAGAATTTCACTGGGGAAACAGACTTAAGAATCTTCCTCCAGGGGCACACTGCTAATAAGCATCGCCGTGGAGTAGAGATTTCCAACTCAGGCATCTGAATCTAATGACCATGCTTTTCCAATGCTATTTTACTTCAGAAAGTCTAAAGTTAGCAGCTCCAATGTATCCATGATGAATATAAATGCAATCTTAAGATCCAGCTGCATTTTTCCCTCAAATATTCTATTGAAATATAGTATATGTACATGATAGTACATATATCATGAATATTTAGCTTCAAATATTTTTGCAAAGTAAGCTCAGCTACATAACTAGACCCTGGATAAGAGCCACACTGTTCCGAATACTCTTGATGTTCTCTCCGTACTCCCAGTTATTAATTCCTCTGAGGGTGACTCCATATACCCTCTAACTTTTAACCTATAGGCTAGTTTATGCATCATATTTTATATAAGTTCAATAAAACAGCTTGTTCTCTTTTGTGTCTGGCTTCTTTGCTGAATATTACATTTAAGAAATATCCATATCATTGTATATAGTTGAAAATTTTAAAAATTGCTATATGTTATCTTCATGTTTGTATAAAAAAAATCTATTAATCCATTCTACTGCTGATGGACATTTGGGTGGTTTTCAATTTGGGATTATTAGGAATAATCAGTGGCAGTTTTGCATACCGCATTTTACCAAATGAGCATACAAACAAAAAGACCAAAGGGCACGGAAATAAAATCAAAGAGAAAGTGTCTTATGTTCTGCATCTTCATCTATATCCCAATATTTCACATTTTAATAGATCTATTCTTGTAGGAAAGGAAGCTGTCTGAGGATATTTGGCAGGAATCTCTGTGTAATTCTACTTTAGTACATTACTTGGGTACTCTACACAGGTCTTTCTTAATATGTGAAACATAGGAATCCTAATTTTAAATTTCCTTTCTTACAGAAAGTACAGAAAATTTACTACAGAAATTACAGAAAGTGTTACAGAAAATAGCACACATTTCAGAGATTGAAATTGTCAACTTAGAATAGGCAAAAGGGCATCGGCTATGAATTTTGAAAATGTAGATTTTAATTTCTATCACAGGAACTTTGTTTAAATAACTTTCAAAGCTCAGCTTTGTGATCTGTACGATGGGGTTATATTCCTGCCAATATAATAAAATTTATGTAAAATCCCTTTGTAATTATTTATTTTTTTGACAGAGTCTCACACTGTCGCCTCGGCTAGAGTACAGGAACATTATCATAGCTCACAGCAACCTCAAACTCCTGGGCTCAGTTATTCTCCTGCCTCAGCCTCCTGAGTATGGAATCTTAAAAGCATTATATAAATGTTGGCCATTATTAGAGTTAAATTTACAAAGCATGTAGATATTAATGACAAATATTCATGACAGATGAAACAAATTTAAGGTCAAATCTATTGGGATTTTCTCTGTTTAATTTAATTTTCTTTTCCTTTTTTTTTTTTTTTGAGTATATTTTTATATTGTTTGCTTACTTAGCCAACAAGAGATTGAAAAAGACAGAGAGAAGAGAAAACTATCCAGGAAATATTAAGCTTGAAATTCTTACCAGGAACTAGACAGGCTCCCCACAGATCAAGATGTTATGGTTATCAACATCCATTTCTCCCTTCTCTAGGGACTCATAAACTGGCTAGACATCCTCTAATTTCCACCCTGGACATTAAAGGGCCCCAGTGCATTGTCGGCATGTGATTATACCCTCCCCAGGGGATCTGCAATTTCAGACACTGACTCCTATTCTCCCTGCTACAGCAGAAGTGCACTGCAATCACAGGCAAATTTATAGGTCAATGAGTTGAAAATTGGTTGTCTTTAAGTTTCTGATTTTTTAAATACATTTTGTACAAATTAGTTCAAATGTAAAACAGGTTGGGATTTAAAAAATGAGAGCTGCCACTTTGCATTAATATTCACAATATTGCCTACTTATTTTTAGTTTCTGGATTAATATAGCATTGACATGGCTCCTGTCTCTGTCAATAAGAAAAGGATAATAAAATTGGTAAATGCAAACCAAAGAATTCACAAGCGGCATGATAAGTGCGATTTTTTTTTTAAGTTAAAAAATCTGGGAAAAAACTAACTTAAAGATTTTAAAAGCCAATTTCAGCTCAGCTGCTGGGGTTTGTTTGAAATCTACCACTGACTGAGGTGTGAAACTTATATTTGATATAGTAAATCTTGTCGACTGTTATTTTAAAGGACTGAAATGTGCTTTTATAGCAAAATTGTCTCAAATAAAAAATACATTTTTACAATCTTACTCTGTCATAAACTTTCATGTCAGGTTGTAGCTCCACAATATATGCAGAGGATGCATTATACAGGAATAGGAGGGAGGCATGCATAATAACTTGTTTTAGTTTCCATTGTGAAAAATAGAGAAAAAAAGAGAGAGAAATGTTCTATACCATTCATGTGATCAAAATATTAAATATTACATAGTTAATCAAAATGACTAATATGCTTATCTTGAGTCATCAGACTATTGATTACTGCTGCAGAATAGCTCTTTTATTTGACATTCTACAAAGCCATTTATATAAGGAGTTCTATGCAATGTGATTATAATTTCTTCCTCTTTATCCTATTTCCTGAATTTATTATTAAAAACTCCAGATTGAAATTCTGTAAGAGTGGAGTACCTAATTTATATCATCCTCTCACTAAGATTTCAAAAACTGAGTTTTCTGGAAAATGTTTTAAAGCAATAGTGTTGTAAATTGTAGCTCTCTCACTGTCATGGGTATTACTATCTCAAGTTTGAAAGCAGTTTAGCAGATTCTATTAGCGAGACTATAATGTTTCCTTGGGCGAGTCTGTGAGAATACAAGGATGCAGGTTGGAAATGACATCAGATCCCTAACATTGATTACCCATTGGCTTACTATTAATATATACTAATAGATCATTGGCAAAATGCATGTTAATACATACCAGTGCCAGGGAGGAGATTGGGATTGGCAGGCAATTTTTGTATTGGTGGGCATTTCTTTTTAGAACACGAGAGTTTGTCTAGTTACTGACTTCAGCTATTGGGGCACTCAAGAAAGGCTTTTAAAAATAACTAGGCTGTGAAAATAATTATAAGGCATTGATTACCTGTTACAAAAATCATCAATAAGATATGCCGATAATTTAAAAAAAAAAAAAATCCCCAGCCCTTAGACTTAGCCTTTTAGGGCTTCAGTGCATGTGTTTGTATGTGTGTGTGCATCTGTGTGCGTCTGTGTGTGTGTGTGTGTGTACACACATATACATGGTGCTCACGATATTTTTCCCTTACATTGTCAGCACAAAGTGCTCTTAGGGAAATTCAAACAGGATAGGAAATGTGAAAGTGTTTTGGAAGGTAAAAATTAAAAACCCTGACTCTTGTGCCAATCATTGTGATTGGTATTTTTTACATTTATGAATCCATTAATTCTTGGAACAGCTTTGTCTGGTTATTTTAGCTAGACCTGAGGGCCTAAATGTGGGTCGTGATGATTTTCTCTTGATATGTAGGTCTACACTGCTAAAGCATGTTAGAGCTGGGCTTTTAATCAAGGCTGTCATGATAAACTCAAGGCACTTTTCCATTACATAAAAATTTTAAGTAAATTCTAGCATTGTTAAGATATTGTGTAATGACTCCTTTGAGAAGTATTAATGTATTAGTTCTCTACTTCATAAAGAGTTCTGCATTACTCTCAGATTTTGCCACTTTCAAAATGGTCTCTGGTATTTAACTCACACCTCGGATGTAGCCATATTTCTGAGGGAAAGGCAGCAATTTGGCATGTTTTGTTCTTCGGAGTCATTGAGTATCCATCCACATTCTTTTAGTTAACTTTAGATACTTAGTCTCTCCAATTTTCTAAGCGTCAATTTCCTAAAAAGTAAAATTAGAGACTATTCAAAGGTTAAACAGGAAATGTACCATGAACAGAAGAGGAGGCAATGTGATATTAACATACATTTACAGTGGTATAGGACTGTACTCTATATAGCGTGTTCCTCTATAGCATCTGACTTAAACCAGGACAGAGGATCTAGGTATCTGCATCTTCCAGCTAGAGATCAAGCCCTCTGCAGGAAGAACCTGAGAAGATACCTCAGCATTCTCACTCAATTTATGGCAACTACGATCTAATATCTTAGGAATCTGGCACTGGTTAATATATACCTATTGCCCTAATTTCTACATACTTACTCAAAATGTGGCCCATGGACTAGCAGTATTGGCTTTACCCAGGAGCTTATTAAAAATGTGGCAACTCAGTCCCACCTCAGACATACTGAATCCGAATATGTATTTTAACAAGATCCATAAGTTTGAGAAGTATTTTGGATAAGAGTCAATAAGAATGGAGTGGGAAGATGACTAAGAGAAAGATTAAAGAATGATAGAAGATAGTGATTCTCTCCTGCAGTTAAGTTGAAATTTGCAATGCAAATGAAATACCATAGGTGGGGAAGGGATTTCAGCTGCTTTTACTTAGGTGCTAGGGAAAGCCTTCCTGATGATATGACGGAACAGAATTCTAAATGCGGTTAAAGAACAATCAGTGTGGACAGAGACATTCTGGGCAAAGACAACAGCAAATGCAAATTCCCTGTCCTAATAAATAAATCAATCTTCTGGTTTTCCAGTTTAAGGAAAGAAAATCTGCTTTTCTATTAGTAAACTCCATAAAAAGTCTCCTCCATGAAGTTACAGCAGCCCATTTGGTAAGTAGAGGAACAATTAGGATGAATATGAACAATGAATATTGTTGCTTCTTTATACCTATGAAATGAAATGTGCTCTATAATATGTATAGCAAAGAGAACTGGTCATATTTCTTTGGATCTTATGAAATACTCTAAACCAGGAGTGAAAAAATCATTATTTTATATTAACCACTAAATATATTAAGTAAATCCATTAAGTATTATCATGAAGATGTTTTGAAATAATTGAATGAGTTAAAGCTTCCTTTTTAAAAGGATGAGAGAAGAAAAAGCTTACGCTGAATTTTTTTTCATTTTAGAAAAAATACTATCTTAGGTTCAATAAGTATAACATTAAATTTCACATAGATGCAATACAGAAACACACACGCATTTCAGATCCATATATTGCTGTTGTGGCAGCTACAGCGTGAAAGCAAAAGGAAGAGCAGTCAAGAAAAGAGGGACAGAGACTACAGGAAAGATATAAATAGAAAACAGGAGGAAGAAACACTTAAGGAAAAAGTAGAAAAAGGAGAGAAGAAGAAGAAATGGAGGTATAAAACAGAGCGAGAAAGAAAGAAGAGTAGCATGGAAAAATTAGAGGAAAAAGGAAGTGGCTTGGTTGATTCTAACAGAGGAACTTAGTTCCTCTAATAATCAGAGGAATGGATGATATTATTTTTTGTCTCACCTCAATTTCAATCTGCTTATGCATTAGAGTAGTTTAAGTGGCCCCTGCCTTTTTAAAGGAATTACTAAGCACAATCCTTTAACTGCTTTTTGGAGCACTTTTGAGGCCCTGCTCTGAATGGGAATGGCTGTGGTACCCCTTCAGATATGACGGAGTTCTCTGATATACATTGGCTGGTGCCAGAGCAATTTTACAGCAGGGTTTGAATGAATTTCACAAAGGGTTTGCTACAAAAGTCTAACTCCACAGCAAATAAAGAAGTGATGTGTTGGAGTCTTCACATTTATTGTTAGTTGGCTCCTCGAATACCAAGTGGAGTCAACACCCTGGGCTTTACCTCAATGCAACCTTTTCTTATTGATCTTCAAAGCAACAGATGCAGAAAGCTACTACCAGGCTTCATCACTTCAATTTTCATTTTAAGTTTGATGTTCCCATGTTGCACTTCCTCATCCTCATTCTTCTATGTGCATTGTTTGTTGGTTAGTTGGTTGGTGTTCTGGAAAAAAAAAGTTGGCTTAGAATTGGAATAAAATAAGAGAAGATTATAAAATTTTCTTTAAAGGTCCCCAAAAATATAGTGGAAAATAGCCCTCTCAGCCATTGTGAATTTCTTTCTTTTGATTTCTTCTAACATTATATATTCATAGAATTAGTGGCACAGGTATTTTTTGTTTTTCTCTTTTCACCTGATTTTCTATGATAATATATGTTTTGTCATTTTAAGTATAAGTGAATTTCATATAAGTTCAAAGAAGTAGTAACTAGTAAAAGTGGGAAGCTTGGATACTTTCATAACCACATAACTCAACAACACAAACTTTGCTTTAATCTTCTTAGAACTTCTCTTTCTTTTTCTCATTTTTCTCGCTTTCTATCAGCATGGCATTGATGTCATTTAAACACGCAGGTAAGAAAGTTATCAAATTTGTGTTTGTGTCTAAAACAGACAAGAAACATAGTATCTTATGAGAGGAAAAACACTATAAATGAGAGAGAAAGAAAGACAATAAACAAATATAAAAGAAGCTACGGTAAACAGGCACAATGCAAGGTATAGAAGGAAATGTCAAATGACTTGTGTATTCATTTCTTCAGCGGCATGAGAGAATCTGCACCTGTGAAAGAAGACTAAAATACTACGAAAAATGAATATTCAGAAATCAAGAAAATATTTGGAAAACTAAAAAATTAAAAGTATTAATAAAATTTAGAAGGATTGAACGATAACGCCGAAGAAATCCCCTTAGAAAACTGAATTTTAAAATGGAAAGAATAAAAATAAGTGAGAAAAGGTAAAAAGGATTACTTTAGGAATTGTGCCTATAAGGAGTTAAAGAAAGGGCAAACAAAAGACAAAAAGGAAAAATGATCAAAGAAATAGTATAAGAAAGTTTTTAGAGCTGAGCAGCACACGTTTTCAGATTGAAATAGCCCATCGGGTGCCAAACAAACGAATGAAACAAAATATTCTGCATGTGCTTAAGCAAATGCTTCCTATCTTTATTTCTTGTAAACGAAATTTCAAAAATGGAAGAATTTTGTTAAATTACAAGGAAGTGAGTAAAGATTTTGGCATAGGGTTTGAATGCATAGCATCCATCCAGAGGGCTGTATATTGTCCAGATTTTGAAGAATTTGGTAAAGATATTACTTGAGTTGGTAAATCATCTTAACTAAACTGATTATAATCCAAACATTGATGTATTTTAATTTATTATATCAAACTAGCCCTGAGAGCAATGTGTGTGTGCGTGTGTGTGTGCGTGTGTGTGTGTGCCTTATGTAGTGGGGGAATGAGGAATGAGGAAGAGGCAGACAATGTGACAAGAATCACTTAACTTCTCTATACTCCAGGGATTACAATTGATGCTTTTGATGGCTAGGGCTTATGGATGAATTGTGCTCCACTCCACAGCATTGTTTACTTTTGGGTAATGCGTTATCACAGGATACTATCTCTTTATGTCATTACATTGGTCCAGTGGCTCTTCTTTCTTAGGGTTTTACCAGTTACACTGACAGCATCTCTGCATCATTTCTAGTTTCTTTCTCTTTGTTCTCACTCTAAATGGTTCATCGCTTGCTTAGGTCCCTTCCAGCCTATTTCCGGCATATTGTTCAGAGCAGCAGCCTCAGGGGCGAGGCCCCCAGCATCCGTAGACAAAGAGCCTAATTTAAATCCTCTCTCTCCTGATTCAGGGGTCCAGCTTTGAACCCGCCTCTTAATCACCACACAAACCACTTCATCTACCTCACAAGATTCCTTTCTTCTTAATTCTTTTGTTATGTGCCTTGATTTAGTTATTTTGATTGTGTTAGCATTCCTGTTTGTTTGACTGTGATTTGACCATGCAATTATGATTTTTTTCTTTTAGTGAACCACATGCTATGGCACCAAGAAAAGGGTTGCTGAGTGTCAAGTGCTCTGGAAATATTTAGAGGTCAATGGCTCTCTAAAAATACAGCACCTGTAACACTGATTTGCAAGATAGATGTGCTTTTAAAACCTAGTACACTCACAAATGGTCTCTAAAGGGATAGCTTATTTTATGCTGTGGGAAAAGTAGGGTACCGGAATATTGAGGATGACTGCATAATATGTACCCCGTTCCCTTTGGGGTTGAGGAGAAATGTGGAATCAGTTAATGATTCATCAATATGCTTAGAAAAATCCAATAGCAGTTTTAATCAAAACCGCATAACCAACCTTTTTTTTTTTTTAATAGAATATCTAGTCACGGGGCCAGCCAGTGTCTTTGTTTTGCCTATTACAAGCCCCCAGTCTTTGCTGACTGATTGCATAATGACATTTACAAGTATTAACTTAATTCAGTTCAATCCAATTCACTAAATAATGGTGTACCAATTACATCGTGCCAAGTACAATACTTTCAATATAAATTTGACTACAGTTCAGAGCCTGTCTTGGAGGAGTCATAGCCTAGCAGGAGTAATAAACATATTATTAATTAAGTATAACAGGTTGTGACAGATAGAGGAAAGGAAACACTGTGAATCCCCCAGGAACAACTTTCTATATTTGGAGTTAATATGCTCTCAAATATATATGCAAAAGTTTAAAGTGCTTATTTTGAAACCTTCTAAAATGCCTTTTTCACTCATGAATCTCTTTTCTCCATTTTCATTTATTTATTTATTTATTCATTTTAATGATTTTGGATTGCCCGAATTTTTTAGCTCACTGATTTAGCAGAAATGGAATTGGGAATATTAATTATTTTGTGTGAATGCATTTTCTGCACTAAAACCTGCTGGAACAGGGTGCTGGGTCTCTCCTCAGGAGCTTCCTGTAAACCCAAAGCACTGACCTTCAGTATCCAATTCTAGATATTCCCTCATTCTTTTTGGAGTTGGCATTGTCATCACTATTATATTTCCTTCTTGAACATAAGCCTTGGCAAGAGTAGCCTCTAATGCAATTATGTTGGTTCCAGTGTGCCAATGGGTAAACCTCTCCAAAGCCATTTAAATTAATCAAGAAGGCAAAATGTTAATAAGTCAATATTCTGAATAAGCAGGGGGAATTTATATACTGAGCATCACCCCCATCTGCAAAACTGGGTCTAATCTGTGGAATAGCAATATGAAACATGGCTTGGTTTGAGGGCAATGTTGGATGGCATGCTTGGACTGACCAAATCAGCAATTATATAATCAGAAGAAAGAGTCGTTTAAAATTGTTTCTCTACTTCAATTTGGTGGAACACCATTCTACAGAGCACATTCAAAATTACAAAGCTTGTGTGTATTTAGCTTAATTAAACATTTAATCAAATGTCATCTACCTATTATTTCCACTCTACAATTTTCCATAACACCTGGAAGAGTTAGCTAATTTTTAACCTTTCTGTTGACTTTCTCAAAATTGAACACTATTGTTTTATGCTTCTGTCTATCTTCCGGTTGTTACAAAATGTCTCCCTCCCTCATCGCCTTCAGCTTTACAGGGAAAACCAAGTGGAATTAGTAATCACTCACAGCATTTAAAAGCTCACCTGACCTGAATGAAAAGCTCAGGACACATCCGAGTTGATAATGAAATTGCTATGCCTTGTTGTGATTTTCACATATTTCCACTCCATTCCCTGAAACCATTTCTTATTCTTGATCAGAAGGAAAATGTGAACAGATATGTTATGTAAGATAATGGACTAGGGACCGGGCACTAGGTAGAGGCCATTTAATTAAAAAGTGTAAGATAAATAGACTGTAAAATGCAGCTAGTCCTATATACAAATAGTCTGCTTGGCAGAACTGAGTGATGAGTTAGGTTAACACGTGAATTTCCGAAAAAGAGAAAATGGCTTTGAATCTTACTAGCTTTGTTTTTACTTTTATTATTTTTAGGTTCAAGATTATAGGCTAAGTAACAATTTTTTTAAAGGAAGAAAGGAGAAAGGAAGGAAAGAGAGATGGGGATAAGAAAGAAACCAGTCATATGAGTGAATAATGGCAGATTGCAATCAAAGAATATTATTCTGCTTGGCTTGTCTAATATTAAATGGATAACAGCATAATTTTCAATTTGAACATTTTGAAATAATTTGTTGAATTGCTTCAATAGTGATTAGGACCAGAAAATGTCTAGACTGTGGTTTCAAAATAGTTTGAACCAGATTTATAATAACTAAGAAGAAATGTTGTGGAGAGGAGCTTTCTTACGCTTGCTAGGGGGCACTGTGAGGCTACCTTTGCCTTGTTTGTTCCTTTGAGTAGTTAGTGGTTGGTCCATTTTAATTATCTGTGTTTCTAAGAAAGACGAAGCATTACATTGTTAATTACAGAATTTTCAGCTTCATAATAGACTTTATCTAACTACTTCTGACTCTGCATGTTTTCTGTGCCCTTCAAATTCTATTTTCTGGTGGGATTTGGGTAAACTGAAAACACTAGATTATAGCGAAAGTTAAATCTAGAAAATAACTAAATCCTGCCTCCCCTATAAAGAGTAAACTTTATTTTTTCCCCAAAGTAGCAATATTATATTGGTGGGTATGTCAAGTGCCCAGCTAAAAACTACTTTCTCCAACCTTCCTTGGAGTGAAGTTTTCCCACATGAAACAATGCTGACCAATAAATTTAAGAAAACACCACAGAGTTTGATGTTGAGGCTTTGAATCTTGGGATTTGTATACTGAGAAGCATTCCTTCCGTTTTAAAGTAAAAGAGAGAATTTCAAAAGCAAGGTACTGTCCTCCCCTTTTCCCAGCAGGGCCTGGTTCACCTATGATCTCAATATGATTAAATAATAATAATTTTTAAAAGTGCCTGAGGCTAGTACAGTCCCATCAGTCTTGGTTCAGAGATTTTAATTTTCTGGGGGGAAAAAAGGTAGCGCTCAATCCACAGTTGCTTGTACATCAGAACAGCGAAATCAAGCCAATTTGAGCTTCCTCTGCTGCCATTTGTCCATAGTAGAGTTCTCTTGACTAAATTGCATTTGATATTTTCATGGTCCAGGAAAAGCCACTCAACAGTTAAATTATTTTGCCCAAATTCTTAGAAATTAAGAGAACAACTTTCACTGTAAATGTTCCAACAACAGACAGAGAACATTCACGGGGTCAGCAGAAAAAGGAGATTTTCCTGCTTGAATATCTGTAGTGGTTTCAGACATACATAGCCTCAGTTCAAGTTATGGAAGGATAAATCAATGATCTGCTTGCAAGCTAAAGCAGTAGTCAGTAGATTCTGCAAGAGAATGGCCACCCAGGTACACATATCGTTAAGAATTACAGCAATCCTTTAAACTAAAACCCACTTAATTTCCAGGTGGCCTAATGCTTAAAGTAGCCATTCTGTGATGACCAGAGGACATGTCTACAAGGCATGTTGGAGCCCGACTCTAGCCACCGATTACATTCAGATTATTATTTGGGTGGGTAACTTACCCACTCACTGTCTATTTCTCACTTCTTTACTAACATAATCTCAGTTTTATTGGGTGTGTGTGTCAGTTGCCCAGCTAAAAAACTACTTTCTCCAGCCTTCCCTGCAGTGAAGCTTTACCATGTGAAAAAATTTTGACCGATAAATTTAAGAGAAAGTTTTTGGTTGGTGCTTCCAAGAAATTGTCTAAAATGGGCCAAATTTGGCTGGATGGTCCCTCAGTCTTTTGGCTTTTCCAGTCTCCTTTATTTCTGAAACATATATTGATGAAGCACAATAGAAACCTTTTCGCGACCATGAGTTTACAAGTATGTGATGGAATGGCCGAACACAATGATAGAAGGAGTTGTGTTCCTGGTGATATGATATCACAGAGCCTTGTGACCTCAATACGCTACCTAACTCACTCTAGACTTCTCATCACTTGATCAGTAAAATCCCTGCCTTATGTACACCTCTGATATTTTAGTTTTCTTTTAATGCAGCTGAATTAAATTCTTACCTGATATACACATGTTATATTAAAGATATGAGCAATTGACATGACAAACAATAAACTTCAAATTTCTTTGCAGGATATGGTGACTTGAGGCTGAAAGGAGGATAGCTTGAGGCCAGGAGTTTGAGACCAGCCTGGGCAACATAGTAACATTCTGTCTCTAAAAAAATGAAAATAAATAAATAAATAAATAACGGGGTCATGGTGGCGTGTGCCTGTAGTTCCAGCTTTTGGAGAGGCTGAGGCAGGAGGATCACTTGAGCCCAGGAGCCGGAGGCAGCAGTGAGCCATGATCTCGCCACTTCGTTCTAGCCAGGGCAGTAGAGTAAGACCTTGTCTCCAAAAAGAGAAAAAAATTCTTTAAGGTTTTAAAAATTTCTCTAAAGTTTCCTATTTTCTTTTGAAAAATTTCAACATTTAATATTTTATGCAATAATATATTTTTTAATAAAACATATTTCAGGTAAAATTGATGATGATCCAGGAAGTATTCTGTCCCCTGGCTTCTTAGACATTATGTCACCGTATATCCAATATGGAAAATGCACCGTTTAAGCTTTAGTTTTCTCATCTGTAAATGGGAATAAAATATTAAAAATATCTTATTAGTATAAGGAATAAATAAGATGAAGCTAAATTACCTAACACCATGCTTGGCATATAGTAGACACTTCAAATTATTTACATAAAACATATACCATGCATTTCACATGTAAATTTGTATGCCATTATATTTTATGTAAAGTATTACAAATATAGGTTATATTATGGAATATTGTGGAATATTCTACATGTTATATATTATATATGATGACTATTAAAATACTTTTACTGATGCTCATCCAACAATATACTAGTTTGTGCTGGGCATTGTTCTATATGTAAGTGAATTTAGTGATGAACGAGATTAATCTGACCTCTGTCTTCAGAAAGTTACAGTACATTATGCTACAGAGAAGATATCGTTGAATGTGTAATATTTTAGTAGTACTCATCAAAGTATTTGAGTTAAAATGAAAATTGACTCTTATAAATGCAGATAAATTGGAAAAGATGATTTTTATACTTCTTCTACAAAGGATCAGTTGTCAAGAATTCCAAGATCTAGCCACATTCTTCACCATGTCTATAATAATACAGATAATTGCACAAATGATAATCTGAATGTAAATGGTATCTAAAGTATGTCTCCAGCACGCCTTGGAGACATTACCACAAAATGACTGTCCTAAGAAGTAGGCCTCCTGGACATGAAATTATTTATAGTCCAAGAACTCAATGTCTAAGGCACTCGTATCATCTGAACAGTGGGGCTACAGCTTTCAGCAAATTTTCCAACTTGTTCTTAAAAATAAAAATAGGAGGCCGGGCACGGTGGCTCACGCCTGTAATCTTAGCTCTCTGGGAGGCCGAGGCGGGTGGATTGTTTGAGCTCAGGAGTTCAAAACCAGCCTGAGCAAGAGCGAGACCCCGTCTCTACTAAAAATAGAAAGAAATTAATTGGACAGCTAAAAATATATAGAAAAAATTAGCCGGGCATGGTGGTGTGTGCCTGTAGTCCCAGCTACTCGGGAGGCTGAAGCAGGAAGATCGCTTGAGCCCAGGAGTTTGAGGTTGCTGTGAGCTAGGCTGACGCCACAGCACTCACTCTAGCCAGGGCAACAAAGCGAGACTCTGTCTCAAAAAAAAAATAATAAATAAATAAATAAATAATAAAAATAAAAATAGGATCTTACAGAAAGGAGACGTAGTGTTAATCATTAATAGACTCTTCACATATTTTCCTTTTTGCCTTCCAAGCATGTGTAGGGTTGCAGTCTCTAGCACTCTTGTGTTTGATGGAGCTATGTGGTTAGTTTTGGCCAATGAGTTGTGTGTGGAAATGATGTCTGTCATCTCCAGGCTAGAGATTTAGCAGCTGATGTGAGATATTAAAAAGCTCCATTTCCTCTAGCACAATGGCCTTCAATGTTCAAGAGGATGGCTGTTTCATCAGCCCAAATCTCTGAGTGACAATGATGAAGAAAGTCCCTCTGCTAATCCATAAATCAACATGTAGCATAAGCAAGAAATAAACCTTGGACTTTGAAGCTATGTAGTTTCAAAACACTGTTAGAACTGATAAATGAATTCATTAAATTTTCAGGTTACAAAATCAACATACAAAAATAAGTAGCACTTATATACATCAATAATGAACATTCTGAAAAGGAAATCAAGAAAGCAACCCCATTTACAATAGCTACAAAGACTATAAAATATCTAGGAATCATTTTAACCAAAAAAGGGAAAACTTTGAAATACTGATGAAAGACATTGAAGAGGACACACACCAAAAAAAAAAAAAAAAAAAAAAAAAAAAAAAAAAAAAAAAAAAAAAAAAAAAAAAAAAAAAAAAAAAAAAAAAAAAAAAAAAAAAAAAAAAAAAAAAAAAAAAAAAAAAAAAAAAAAAAAAAAAAAAAAAAAAAAAAAAAA
>RJWJ010036089.1:0-15849 GCA_004363605.1 Indri indri
TCTAAATCATTAACCTTTTTTTTTTTTTATCAATTCCCAGGCACCTCTGCAGTAATATCACTCCTGTTTTGCTAACCACTTCACCTGCCATCTGTATTTAAATATATTTTTCAATACTATTATTGCTAATGCTGACTCCCCTGGGAAAACAAAACAAAACAAAGAACAACAACAAAAACAACAAAAAACTATTGCTAAATCAAAGCTAAGTTTATTAGACTTGCTAATATAAGGGAGAATACCACCATGACACAATATTCATATTGTGTCAAAATGGGAATTTAGGGCAGAGTATTTATGGGGATAACAGTTTTAGGACTGTGTCTGGGAAATTTTTAAGGTAAATCTTGTTAGATGAGAAGTCAATCTACAATCCACAATAGCTGTGGATTAAGGCAGGGGGAGTTATAATACGGCAAGGATCTTGCAGTGAGTTTTTGATAAGAAAGCTCATAATCTTGAAAATAAGCTATATAGTTGGTTCACCATCTAACCTTTCAGGAATAGGTTTTTATTTTCATGACTGTTTTGCCATTTAAGTTTTTTTTTTTTTTGATGGAGAAAACTAAATTATTCACTCACTGCCAGTATTATTGTTTAACCCAGGAACAGAAAAATATGTCAAGTCGCAGAATTACTTAAAGTAGTATATTGGTTTTAGCTTTTGCTATGTACACGTCCAAAGCCATTTTGATGTCTATTTATTTTTGAGTTTTCTTTTCTGTATATATACTCAATAAATGCCAACCCTTGTATCTAGAAGCTAGGAATGCCATTGAAATTCCTCACAGCTTAATATTCAGAGTTTTGTCTGGTATATGGTATGCATTCAGTTTAATATTCTGTCTGTTAAATGAATCAATTGCAAATATCTGAAAGTTATGGAAGATATTTTATTTACTAGTTGTAAATGACAAAAGCATCAAATTTTTAAAAAATGTGTACTAGAAATAATTTAAAACTTTGTTTATGATTAACCCTTATCTTTTATGCTTCTGTTCAACAAGCAAAGTTTGTTCATTAAGTAAATTAGCTGAGAAAGAGATCCTGGTCTGGTGTTTGTATATAACAAAGAAATTACCTAGAGAACATGTGATTGAAGTAAGGAATATTTAAAAATGACGTCTCTGAGGAATTGAAAATACTTGAGCCGAAACCTGAAACATGCGTAGTAATTACGTGAGCAATGGAGGAATGCATTGTAGGCAAAAGGACAACATATGCAAAGTTTATGTTGTGGGTTGAACTACAACTTGTTTGACAAATCAAAGAAACCCATTGTTGCTAGAGACAGAGAGCAAGAAAGAGTTTATAAGATCGTGCTAAAGAGGTAGGTAGTATCCAGGTCATGCTGGGTCATATAGGCCATTGCTCCAGTAGATCCCTCATGAATAGACTAATGCCCTTCCTCAAGGGTGAGTGACTTCTCCATTTCACAGAAATGAATTAGTTCCTATGAGAGTGGGTTGTTAAAAGTGAGTCTGGCTTCTCCAATGTCTCTTTCTTGCTTCTCCTCTTGCCATGTGATCTCAGCACACACCCACTTCCACTTTCTGCCATGAGTCAAAGCAGCATGAGGCCCTCCCCAGTTGCAGCTGCCCAGTCTTAAACTTTCCAGCCATGAGAATCATAAGCCAAAGAAACCTCTTCTCTTTATAAATTCTCCAGCCTCAGGTATTCTGTGATAGTGACACAAAATGAACTAAGACAGCCATGTTAAAGAAATGTTGGTCTCTATCCTGGAAGCAACGTGAAGCCATTGATACGTTCACTGATATGATATGCAAGGAAGTGATGATTAGATTTGGGTTTTGAGAAACTTACTCTGGCTATTCTGTAGTGAATGGGTTTGGCAGGTTCAACCATCAATATAGGGAGACTACTTAGAAGCTATTGTGGTAATCGAGATGATGGCAATGGGTTTGGGAAGTGACAACAGGAGTGGAGAGAAGTAGAAAAATTTGAAAACATTTAAGGGTAAATTAAATAGGGGCTTATGTAAGTATTGGGTATGAGGGAGAAGAAGACATCAAGTATTTGTAGAACTGTATGAATGGTGGTAGCATTATCTGAGCATAAGGATACTGAGTCAGTATTGGGTTTGGGGTGATTATTCCAAGTTTAGTCTTGTGCACTTTATGTCTAGAGAGATTTTAGAAACATGAAAGTAGAAGTGAAAAAGAAGTAATTGTTTATATATATTTGGAGTTTCCACTAAGGTCTGGTCAGGGGGTATATGACTTGTCAGTAATGACTTTATCTAACAAACTATAAATGTGGGTAAAAAGCACTTGGATAAAAATAAATAATAAAAATGAGCCTATAACCACAAACATTAATGGACAGAGAAGTCTGAGCCAACAACAGAGACATAAAAGAAGGCTAATAAATGTAGAGATAAAAGTAGGAGAACATTATATCCTAGAAGCCAGTGAGGAAAACAAAATCAAGAGAAGGGAGTAGTCCGTATTGGGAAAGGTTTTTGAAAATCAAGTACTTTGATGAGAGAACTGAAAATGTCATTACATTTAGGAATATGGAAGGCATTGGTGACTTTATCTCTCTTTTAATAAACCAACCTTAAATTGGGTCATTATTAAAAAAGTAAAACAAAATATGAAATCTGAAGGGAAGTCATCTCTAATTTACATGTAATAACTATACTATAATCTGGAAAATGAAATAGAAGATAATGACGTAAATCACAGTGCTATTATTAAAGACAGATAATGGTGGAAAATATGTGCAATATTTATGGTGCTAAACTTTTGGCTGTCAAATGTGAACCTCAAATAAATTATTTTAATACCCTCTTAATATATTATTGATATATTTTTATCTATGTGAATAAAACAGTTCAAAATAATAAATAAGCTAGATATTCCACACTTGGAGATACTTTAAATGCAGAAAATTAGAACTTTGATAGTTATGTCAGGATAGGTAATGGAACTCAGTGGATTAGATTCTGAGGCAGGTCTCCTTAGGAAAGGTGACTTTCATGATTTGAGGTAAGAGATTTAAGGGAGTGATGAATAAGATCTGGCTACTAGTTATGTCTTGTTCAATAAAATTTCTCTCTAAAGAAAAACATTTATTGCAATCACCAGAGTTCTAGGTAAATGTGACAGCTCTGAGAGTTGTTTTGGTTTTGTTGCTTTCTGTTTTTGCCTTTTGTTTTGTTTGATTTTATAGCAGCACCTATGTTGTGTATGTAAGGCACCATGCACCCTCACTCCTCTTTTGAAAATATTGCTATGTTGGGAATAAAAGGCATTTTCATGTATAATTGAAGAAGTCTAATCCTAAGAGAGGGAAACAGTATTTGCTCCTTCAATATTTTGAAGGCTAACTAAATCTAAACAACTTAAGAATCTTCTTGATAAGCAGCTATTTTTTTATTTTTCTTGAGCTTATAAATTGTGTGCTATAATTTGTGATCATATGGCATGAGATTTATAATGGATATGACATCACGCTTACCTAAATCTATTCGCTTTGCCATAGTAATTTATAACCTGAAAAATATAGTATAGATTGCCAATTTCAATTACTTGGGAATTATTTAAAATGTACTTACCTTTAATTGTTAGAGACATTCCTTTTTTATATGATAGGGAAGTAGATTATTTCCAAATGAGCATATATTTTGAGAAGTGGGCTAACATAATTATACAACCATTACATAAACAAGATGCTTTATTTTCTTAGGCCATACTATTAGTTCTTGAAATATAAAAGTTTAAGAAAGTTGTTTTTTTTTTTGAGGGGTGGTCAGTGGCTTTGACCTTAGAATCCAACACTTTATTTCTGTTACAGATACCATTCTCTTTATTCTTCTTCACCATAAATAGGAACTTTAGTTTGCATTATTGAAAAGTATTTTCTATAGAAAAGAGTCACATTTAGAAGCCATTTATACCATATGTTTTAATTTTCTTAATTCCTGACCAAAACTTATCTCATTTGAAAATTGGATTGGTTTACAAAGGGAAAATAGTCTACATATTAAAAGCAACAGAAATATGTAAGACAAATAAAAGTTTGATAAGAAAATATTCTTATTTGATATCAGGCAAAATGTTGTCAATAAAATTAAAATGATGAGCCAGGAATAAATCAAATTGTTGAACATCTGGGTCTGCTTTGAGAATATTTCTATCTAAATCATTATCTCTGTTTTGATATCTAAAACTATACTTTGCTTCATTCTATATAGTTTCTATGGATATGTCTTTCATTACTTTGATTTGTTTTTCTGCCATATCTAATTTGCTGTTAATCTCATCCAGTGAATTTTCCATAGCATGCATTAGGTGTATCAGGTCTATAATTTTAAGTTATTAATTTCACTCCTTATTATCTCATGTTTCCATTTAAATACTGTGGCACACTTATAGTATTCGTAAGAGATGTCTAAAAGTCCTGTTTACTGGAAAAAGGGTACAAAGTTTATGCTAGACAGAAGGAGTGAGTCTGGATATCTACTGCACACCATGGTGACTATAGTTAATAATTATGTGCTATATACTTGATAATTACTGAGAGTAGATTTTAAGTATTCCCACCACAAAAAAATGAAAAGTATGTGAGTTGATGGATATGATTTAATCATTTCACAATGTGTGTGTGTGTGTGTATAAATAAACATCACTTTGTAGCCCACAAATATATAGAATAAAATAATAACAATTCACAAGTCAAAGAAAAAGTCTTTGCTACTACCATTGTCTCTGTCACTTCTTGCTCTGTTTGTATTACCTAATTTTTCTTCTTGTTCTATGTCACATTTGTTGCTTTGTCACATGACTGAGTGTTAGACATGGTGATGATTATGCTGCTGATGATTTAATTTTGTTTTTTTTTCTGTAAAAATGTTGAAGCTTGGTTTGGAAAAAAGTTAGCTTACTTGTGGGTCTGTTTAATCATTTGATAGTTTGTTTATGAATGCAGTTTTGATGGAGCTAGGCTAGTCTTTTCTCTATGCCTAATTTAAGCTTAATATAAGGCATAGACTTTCTGGATTCCCTGTGTATTCCTCAGGGTTTCTCTATTTAGACTGAATGGAATTTGAACATTTTCTTAGTCTGGGAGCTTGAGTAATTTTTGTTCTTTTAACATCATGGGAATTTTTATTTGCTTGGCTTCATGAATTTTAATGCTATTGAATGTGCCAATTAATATTCAACCCAAAATTTAAGGGTGCCATGTATGGAAGGCTGATTCAATGTTTGAAAATCAATTAACGCAATCCATCGCATAAATAAGTAAAGAAAAAAAATCACATGATCATATCAATAGATACAGAAAAGGAATTTCATAAAGATCATTCACATAATCCATGAAAAAACTCTCACAAACTTGTAATACAGGGAAGCTTCCTCAACTTGATACAGAGCATCTACAAAACCCTGCAAGTAACATCATGCTTAATGGTGAGAACCTAGAAGCCTCCCCACTAAGATGAGGAAAAAGGCAAGGATGTTGCCTCTCACCACTCCTTTCCAACATTGTACTTACTGGAAGTCCTAGCTAAAGCAATAAGATAAGAAAAGGAAATAAAAAGGTATATTGATTGGAGAGGAATAAGTAAAACTGTCTATCTTCATAGAAGACATGCTTTTCTATGTAGAAAATCTGAAAGAATTGACAAATAAAACTCCTGGAAGTCGTAAGTGATTATATAATAGAAATATTTCAGGATATCAGGTTAGTACAGAGAAATTCATTGTTTTCCTCTATTTCAGCAATTACTAAATGGAATTTTAAAATAAAAAACAGTATAATTTACACTAACATCTCTCCCCAAAATGAAATACTGCGATTAGGTGTAAATCTAAAAGAATTTGTACAAGATCTATATGATGAAAACCATAAAGCTGTGACGAACAAAATCAAAGGAGTACTAAACAAATGGAGAGATAGTCCATGATCATGGGTAAGAAGACTCAAAATTGTCAAAATGTCAGTTCTTCCCAATGTGACACATAGAATTAATGCAATCCCAGCTAGTTATTTTGTAGCCACTGCAAAACTGATTCTAACATTTATATGAACTGGCAATAGGCCCAGAATAGCCAACACAATATTGAAGAAGAACAAAATGAGAGGACTGACATTTCCTAAAGTCAAGCTATATTAATACTATAAAGCTACATTAATTAAGACAGTATGGTATTGGTGAAAGAATAGACATATAGAGCAATGCAATAGAACAGGGAACTCAGAAATAGACCCATATAAATATAATCAACCCACCTTTGACAGAGAAGCAAAGACAGGACAATGGAACAAAGGTAGTAAATACACAACTAACTTCAAAATTGGACAAAAAATATAGTGAGATGTCTGTTTATATTTTTTGTCCAATTTTGAAGTTAGTTGTGTATTTTCTTATTGTTGAGTTGTATAAAAACATACAAAAACTGCTCAACATCATATATCATCAGGAAACTGCAAATTAAAACAGTAAGATACCACCACATACCTTTTAAAATAGCCAAAATCTGGAACACTGACAATACTAAATGCTGGTGAGAACATGGAAAAACAAAAACTCTCATTCATTTCCGGTAGGAATGCAAGATGGTACAACCACTTTGGAATACAGATTGGTACTTTCTTATAAAACTAAACATATACTCTTGCTATATGATCCAGCAATCGCAGTCTTTGGTATTTACCCAAATGAGTTAAAAACTTAGGTCCATAAACAAAGAAACTACACATTTGCTATGTTTATAATAACTAAAATTTCCAAAAATTGGAAGTAACCAAAGTGTTCTTTAACAGATGAATATATAAATAAACTGTGGTAAATTCAGACAATGAAATATTATTCAGTGCTAAAGACAAATAAGAAACGAAGCCATGCTAAGACATGGAAGAACCTTAAATGAATGTTGCTCAGTGAAGGAAGCCAATCTGCAAAGAATACTTACTGTATAATCTCAACCATATGACATTCTGGAAAAGGTAAAACTACACAGATGGTAAAAAGACTAGTGATTTAAGGGGTGGGGAGGGATTAAACGGTGAACCACAGTCTTTGTGGGGCAGTGAAACTATAATGGTGGATACATGCCATCATACATTTGGCTAAACTCATAGAGTATACAACTCCAAAATTGAACCCTAAGATAAACTACAGACTTTGGGTGATAATGATGTGCCAATGTAGTAGGTTCACTGATTTTAATAAATGTAACATTCTGGTGTGGTATGTTAATAATGGAGGAGGCTGTTTGTATGTGGCTTTGGGGGGTACATGGGAACTCTCCATTCTTTCTGCTTAATTTTGCTATGAACCACATCTTCTCTAAAAATAAAGTCTATTTTTAAAGTGTGAATATATGATAAAATATACATCTATATTATACATATTTATAATACATTTCCTGCAGTTAAAATCTACCGACCAACAAATATCTTGTTTAACTCAACATCTCTCAAATGTATGCTACTGATAAACTCATTTTTATATAACATCTATTTATGTAACCTGGGACTGGGATTCCATATAATATTTTTTTGTGAACCTTTAGATTTGAATATATGAGTAGTAAAGAAAGTTTATGGAAATATGGTGTATATTTTACTCTCATTCTCTCTGTGTATGTGTGTGTATGTATATGTAAATTTATGACATATGTGTATATATCATAAATTCCACAATTTTTTAAAATTAAGAGTGATATAAATTACATTTTTAAACAGACAAGAATAAGAAATTGATGACCATAATGTAACAGCAGTAAATTAGAGATAAAATGTACTCCTATTTCCTGACTCATGTTGTCAAGCTAATCTCACTGCCAAAAGAAGCATCTACAGTTATCCCAGGTCACTGAGAGGCTGTGAGTTTGATTGTGCTTTTCTTTAATCTGACACAAATACACACACACACACACACACACTCACACACTACAATTACCATATAGTACAAAAGGGCAGGGCAGTTGATCTCTGTCTGAAATCTTTGTCAGAATCCTATCGTGCTTCCTTGGTAAATCTGCCTGATTTTATAAACCTGCTTCCTCACAGTAACTGTGTGATGACATATGCCTACTTCTTTTAAATTGAACTTCTGCCACTCATTTTCAACTTGGTTTGAATCCTGGCACTTAAATTGCTCCTCTATTGGGTCTTTGTTTCCTGTCTATTTCTTCCCACTCTATTTGGAAACTTTGTTGATGACCTCAGACTGTGCACTTGGATTTTACTCCCTGTTTGCTCCTTTCCTGTGGCAACGAAATCATCAGACTTGGAGCATGTCATCTCTCTCTGGACTTACAATATCTGTGCTCTCTTCCCTCCTGGGCTTGGATCTGTGCCTGCCAGACATTTAGCGTCTTCAAGGCTCTTCCAGTTGGACTCCTGATCTTAGCTGTCAATGCTCTGCCCCAACCAGCTCTGTGACATTTTCCAACACTGAGTGAACATGAGTGAAGGCCTCCTTTTCCTATCATAGCACTTTGGTAAGGCAAATATACTACTTACTGCAAACTCACAAGGCCTATCTTCAATGCAGTGCAGTGCTATTTTTCAAATGAAACCTAGGTGAGGTCTTCCATCAACATCTATTTAAAATGCAAAAAAAAAAAAAAAAAAAAAAATTCTCCTTATCACATCCCCATTCCTTTTCCTTACTTTATTTATTTTTCTCCAAAGCATGTATAACCTTCTATCATACCACATAGTATATTTATTTTATTTAGTGTCTGCTTTCTTGCCTAGGTCGTTATCTCCATGAGTGCAGGGCTTTATCTGTTTTTCTCATTTATATATCCCATTAATCTGGAAGAGTATCTGGTCTATAGTGGGCTCTCAATATATATGTAATATATAAAAAGATAAATAAATGAATATGACTGAACCCTGCTGTGATCAAATTAAGGATAAGAACACTGCAACCAACAATGGAAACACTGTAGAAATGGATAGACACCAAGACTTGCCCACAATTCCCTAAAAACTTAGAAGGAAAGTCACGTTCTGGGCATCCATGTTAACTACAATCTCATTGAGAATTTTCTAGCAGGGAAATCAAAGTTTTTGCCTTACTGACACAATCTTAGAATAAGATGAGTACCTTTTTAAAAAAAATTTATAGATCACAATGAAATTGTTGAAAATTAAGGGCAGTATGTATGGCTTACTCTCTTTTCATCATTTATTTCATGAGAAGAAAGTCAGATTACTCAGTGATTCCAAACCCTAAATCTCTTGAAAAAAATTATTTTTCATCATTCCTTTATTCTCCTGCCTCTTATAACTAAAAATAAGTTTTTCACTCAGTGAAATTTTTAAGTTTGGAATCTCTCAGTTGAAAGGAGTGGTCATTCCTCCTCCAATACCCCTTAAGGTTGATTATCCCTATTTTAGAGAAGATTGAGTCATCGGAACTCCATTTAGCAATCTGAGAGCCCTCAATTCTTTCAAACCACTGTGCAAGAACTACAGCATATTTTTCTCAAGTCGAAAACTATATAGCAAAAAGTTTATCACATTTCTTTAGGAATTAATCTTCTGGCACATAATAAAGCAAAATTAAAATTAAATATGTCAATTCTAATTGAATTTTCCCATTGGAATATATGAAAGACACTATATTTCCTTAATATTTAAGCTATCTAATTATGTTTTTGTTTAAAATTAGTTACAGTTTCATATTTTTATATGTACACATATTATATATAATTTTTAAAAATTGCATATATGTATACTTTTAAAAAATTCATGAAACTGTATTTAATGCTATACTTGAGATAGAATTGAAATCTCCATATAAAGGCAAAGTTGAGTTGATTCAGATTTCCTGGTTGTTAACTTCCCACACTTCTCTTTGAATGAAATGCTGTGCCAGTATTTTTGAAGGTTGGGGAAATGTTATACAGACTCACATTCACTTCTCAACTAATTGTTACCTTACTCTTCCTTCACTCTATGAAGTTTCTCTATTAAAAGTTTTCTTTCAGTTAGTTTGTTACTGGTATATAGAAACAGTACTAAAATTTTTTTTAATGAAAGAAATAACAGATATGGCCTATATAATTTGAGAATCTTACAATCTTAGAGGAGCTTACAACAGAAAATAACAAATGCTTGTGTACTTCACAGACCATAGAAAAAAGTCATGGAATACAGACTCATTTGTTCAGTCAATTAGTCAACAAATACATCACCCACTTCATCTTACTAAACATTTAACATACACCACTAATGATATAAGAAAACATAACCACTCATACAGAATTCAAGATTGCCAAATACTAGCCAATAATTATTAATATTAATAAATAATTCTCTACACTAAAACAGAGGAAAGAGTTAGAGTTAATCTTAGTGAGGTGACTAAGATTTGCACAGAACTTCTAACTCTTTCCTCTGTTTTAGTGCAGAGAATTATTTATTTAAAGCTGAACAATTGTTTCAGTTTCTCTTCATTTTCTATTTCTTCTATTGAATTCAAGTGAGTTTAATTTACTATATTAAATATAAATAACATATACGGTATGTTTCATGTTTATAAAATTATCCCGTATACATGTTTGAAGGATGTATAGACAAATATTATTCTAATGCTATTAATGGTAATTTCTGCATCATGAATTTGGGGAGTCTTTAAAAATATTTTATTTTGAGTTAATTGCAGTTATAAAAAATAGCACAGAGAGAAACAATATAACCTTCACTCACTTCCCCCCAAGAATAATATCTTGCATAACAATACTGAAATATTATTAATACAAACAGGAAATGGTCATTGATATAATCCATTGCTTTTACTGAAACTTTATAAGCTTATGTACCCTTATTTGTGGATGTGTTTGTATTGGTTCTATATAATTTTATTACATATGTATTCAGGAATGTTCCATAACCACGAAGATCACTGTATTGACATTTAATAACCCACACCATCACTCGATCTCTCATACCACTAAGCTGTTCTCCATTTCTACAATTTTGTCAGTTTTAAAATGTCAAAATATTAGAAGCATGCTTTTTGTGATACTGGCTTTTGGGACTGGCTTTTTTCTAAATTGTCTTTTTTTTTTTTTGCTGAGTAGTAGTCCATGTTTTAGATAGACCACAGCTTGTTTAACCACGTATCTACTGTATGGCATCTGGATTGTTTTCACTCTTTGGCGATTACAAATAAAGCTGCTATGAACACTTATGTCCAGGTTTGTGTGTGAACATAAGCTTTCAATTACTTGAGAAATGCAGAGAGTAAAATTGCTGGGCAGTATGGGAACTGCATGTTTAGTTTTATAAGAAAAGTGTTTTCTGGAGTAGTTGCAGTATTTTACATTCCATTCCATACATAGCAGCTTTGTATGAGTGATCTGGTTTCTCCACAGTGTCACCAACATGTGGTGGTGTCATTACTTTTTATTTTAGTTTTTGTGATAAGAGTGTAGATATCTCATTGTAATTTTAATTTACATTTGCTAAATGGTTTCCCAGATGTGGGGCAGAAGGGCAATGGGTACTGTTGAGGCTTAAAAGTTGTTAGTGAACATCAAAAATGCAAAGTGTGCAGATGACTTGCTCTTCTATGTAGAAAATCTAAAATTATCAACAAAAAATTTCCTGTAACTAATAAGCAGTTATAGCATGGTTGCAGATGCCAGGTTAATGCACGAAAGTTGATAACTTTTCTATATACCAGCAATGAACATGTGGAATTTGAGACAAAAAACACAAAACCATTTACAACAGTACCTCCAAAACTGAAATACTTAGGTATAAATGTAACAACATATGAATAAGTTATATATGAGCAAAACTATAAAACTCTGATGAATAAACCAAGGAACAAAATAAATGGAGAGATATTCCATTATTCATGCATAGGAAGACTCAATATTTTCAAGATGTCAGTTCTTCCCAACCTGATGTTATAGATTCAATGCAATCCCTCAGCAAGTTATTTTGTAGATATTGACAAACTGATTCCAAAGTTTTCACAGAGGCAAAACTCAGAAGAGCCAACACAGCATTGAGAGAGACCTGTCAGAAGACTGATGCTACCCGACTTCAAATTTATTATAAAGCCAGTGATGAAGACTAATAAAGATGCTGTGGTCTTGGAAAAAGAACAAACACATACACCAATGGAACAGAACGGAAAATCCAGAAATAGACCCACATAAATATAATCAACTGATCTTTGATAGAGAACAAAGGAAATATGATGGAACAAAGATAATCTTTTCAACAAATGGTGTTGGAACAACTGGATATACACATGTGAAAAAATTAATTTAGACACAGACCTTGCATCCTTCATCAAACGTAACTCAAAATAGATCATAGACCTCAATGTAAAAATGCAAAAATATATAACTCCTAGATGATGAAATGGGAGAAATCCTAGATAACCTAGGGTATGGTAATGACTATTTTATTATTTTATTTTTTGAGACAGAGTCTCGCTCTGTCGCCTGGGCTAGAGTGCCATGGCGTCAGCCTAGCTCACAGCAACCTCAAGCTCCTGGGCTCAAGCGATCCTCCTGCCTCAGCCTCCCGAGCAGTTGGGACTACAGGTGTGCACCACCACGCCCAGCTAATTTTTTTCTATTTTTAGTAGAGACAGGGTCTTGCTGTTGCTCAAGTTGGTCTCAAACTCCTGAACCCAAGCGATCCTCCCGCCTAGGCCTCCCGAGTGCTAGGATCACGGGTGTGAGCCACCGCACCCAGCTGGTAATGACTTTTTAGATACAAAATCAAAAGCATGATCCATGAAGGAAATAATTGATAGGCTGGACTTCTATAAAATTAAAACTTTCTGTTCTGTGAATGACAAAGGGAGTGAGATGGAAACCTACAAACTGTGAAAACATATTTTCAAAAGACACATCTATAAAGGACTGTTGTACAAAATATACAAATAACTCTTAAATTTGGACAATAAAAAAACAACCAACCTGAGTTTAAAATGAGCCAAAGACCACTTCACCAAGGAAAACATACCGATAGCATATAAGCACATAAAAAGATGTTCCACATCATATGTCATCAGGGACATGCAAACTAAAACAATAAAATACCACTAAACTCCTATTAGAATGATAAAAATCCAGAACATTTAACATCAAATGCTGATCAGGTTGCAGAGCAATAGAAACACCCATTCATTGCAAGCAGAAATGCAAAATAGTTCGGCCATTTTGGAAGACAGTGTGGTACTCTTTACAAAACTAAACATACTCTTGACATATGATCCAGCAATACTATTCCTTGGTATTCACCCAAAAGAATTGAAGACTTTTGTCAATACAAATACCTGCATGTAGATGTTTATAGCAGCTTTATTTATAATTGATAAAACTTGGAAGCAACCAAGATATCCTTCAGCAGGTGACCGTAAACAAACTGTGGCTTATCCAGACAATGGATTATTATTCATTGCTAAAAAGAAATGAGATATAATGCCAGGAAAACACATGGAAGACACTTAAATACACATTGCTCAGTGAAAGGAGCCAATCTGATAATGCTACACATTATATGATTCCAACCACATGATATTCTGGAAAAGGCAAAACTATGCAAACAGTAAAAAGATCAGTGGTTGCCAGGGGTTGGGGGTGAGAGACAGGTATTAATACATAGACAGAGGACAGAAAATGTTTAGAACAGTGAAAATACTGTGCATGGTATTGTAATGATGGATACATGTCATACATTTGTCCAAACTCATAGAATACTAAACCCCAAGAGTTACCCCTAAGGTAAAATGTAAACTTTGGTACTTATGATGTGTCAATGTAGGTTCATCAATCATAACAAATGTACCACTCTTTATCTATTTAGGGTAGTTTAATAATGGGAGAGGCTATACCTGTGTAGGGGTAGGGATACGTGGGAAATCTCTGTACTTTCCTCTCAATTTTGCTATGAATTTAAAACTGCTTTAAAGAAAAGTTTTTTAAAAAATAAAAAAAGTTCGTATGCAAGTGACGCTTTTGAAAATTTTTCTTGGATTGAGAACATCTTTATTTTCCCTTCATTCCTAAAGGATACTTTAACTGGATATAGAATTCATAATTGACAGTTTTTTTTCGGGGTTGGGGAGGGACTTAAAAGCATTGTACCAATCCCTTCTAGCCTCCATGTTTCTTAATGAGAAACCCATTTTCATTTACACTGATGTTCCTCTGTTATTAATACACTTTTTCTCTCTGGCTGATTTCAGGATTTTATCTTTGTCTTTATTTTTCAGAAATTTAATTATGATGTGTTTTGGTGTGGGTTTTTTTTTAATGTATTATACTTGGGGTTCACTTAGTTTCTGGAACATATGTTTTTGTCTTTTGACAAAATTAGGAAATTTTTACCCATTATTTCTTTTAATATCTTTCAGCCATACATTCTTTCTCCTGTCTTTCTTTAACTCGAAAGATACAAATGTTAGACCTTTTATTATTTTCCCACTGCTCCCTAAATATCTGTTCATTGTTTTCAGCCTATTTACTCATTTTTATTTAGATTGAACACATTCTACTCATCTATCCTCAACTTCACTAATTCTATTTTTCTTGCCTGGCTATGTTTGATGTCTTCCAATGAATTTTTAACTAAGTCATTGCATTTTTCAGTTTTTAATTTCCATTTGGCTTATTTTCAAAACTTGTATTACTTTGATGTTTTCCATTTTTCACTTGTCTCAGTTATATTCATAATTACATATTGAATCACTTTTAAGATTGTTTCTTTAAAATCTTTGTGAGATAGCTCCAATATCTGATTCATCTAGGTATTGGTGTCAGTTGATTGACTTTTGTCATCTAAGTTGTGATTTTCTTAGATGTTGGTATGACAAGAAATTTTCAGTTGTATCCTGTGCATTTTGAATAGTATGTTAGAATATTTTTAGTCCTATATAAATCTCTTATTTTAATAGGCAGTCGCCCAGTTTAGGTTTACCCTGTGGGTTCTGGCACTTTCTCTGGCTCCACTGACATAACTGCTGAGGACAGATTCAGGTCCAATACCACCAGCAGGTGTGAGGTGGGGGATGGTTGAGCTCACTTGGGTTTTGCTGTTGCTGCTGCTGTGGTAGATCAGGCCACCATTGTTGTTTGGCAAGTGGTGAGAGATGGGTTTTCCTAACTAGGATCTATTAGCAGTACTGCCGCAATCAGACTGGCTTGCTGTGGCTAGCAGATGTGAGGCAGGGGATACAGCCTTTGAAAGCCAAGTTGTTATCCTTCAGAAATCACTTCCTCTGGAAAGACTGCAATCATCTAGGAAAATTAGCTACTGCAAATTCTATGATTTTATAACTTTTTGTCCAAACATTTGATATGATATTTTATGTGAGATATCCCTGTATATGCATGTCTCCTTGAAAAGACATAATAGGTACCTAATAGATGCTGTTTGAATGAATAACTCTTATAATATTGATTGCAGAACTCTTCTACCCATTTGCTTTTCTTGTGCATTTTGTTCTATCCCTGCCATTGGTATTATGTGGTAAGTTGAAATAGCTTTCCAACCACTTGAAAAGTGCTGTGAAAATACAGAACTATTTTAAGCCAGGATGTCTGTTTTAAAGCCTAACATTAAACTGTCTACAGTCTAATTTCCTAATTTGTGAAAAAAGAGGCAATAATAGAACCCTTCTTTTCAAAGGGCCAAATTAATATTTTAGAAACCTTAAGAGCCTAATATAAAAGCTTCTATATAAATCCTAAATATGTGGTTTTTCTTTCCTTTCTGTTTATTTTCTGCTGTAAGAGAATTCTGAATGAAATAAATTACATTTGTTAGACATACAGAGATGTATTTATCATATTTTTAATGACATGAATATGACAAATTAGAAGAATTTAG
>RJWJ010036090.1:0-16277 GCA_004363605.1 Indri indri
TAATGCATCTCCTTATGCTCTCCATGGTGAGCTGTCTGCAGAGCAAAGGGGAATCAGGAAGGAAGAAAAGAGGGCATCTCTTAGTGATACCACACATCGCCACACAACACCCATAGTATTATATAAGGAGTTGGAAACCTGGGTTCTCACCCCCAGCCTTAGTACATACCAACAGAGTGGTCATGGTTGGGACGGTCACCTAACCTCTCAAAAGCTGAATTTATGTTCCTCAAAAGATATAATACCATCTGCCCATCAAATCAAATCTCACGGGACTGATACAGACTAATGGAGGCATTTTAAAAACCAAAAAGTTGCAAAAACACATGTTAGTCTGCCAAGAGAAAAATACCTCACTGTTTATTTTCCTTACGTTAGAAGACCCTGCCCTGCATTTTCACAAAGGCAAAGACAGAGTAACACTGCAGGGCCCAGCTGAACCTATGCTTTTCCCATGACTATAACATGTGTGGTACCAGCCAAGGGCCTCTTTCCTTGAATCCCAGGGCTTTGGACATCATGGCTTCCCAAACCTCAACATTTGCCAAGGAATCCAAACTTAGAGCACATAAGTGCCTGAAAGCTCATGGTGGCTCAAATGCCTTATTTTAAAATAAAGGAGCTGGAGCTCTGAAAATAAAGCATTCTCCCAGAATATAAGCTGTGCTATGCAGAAGTAAAGAGCTGTTTTTTCTCCAAAGCTGATAAAAGTACAACGCAAAGGAACCACATGAAGTAACCTAGAAAGCAATCTCTGCCACTTTGGCAGAGGCAGACAGGAATAATGGTGCTGAGAAAATAAGCACTTCACTCAGCTGCTGTGAGATCTGAACACGGCTCTACGGAAGCGTGCACGCTCCTAGGCTTCTCTTTTTGGAGGTTCTTATCTATAAAGCCATCTAAAAAGCTAAGTGTGAGGCACCGGCTGTGCCATGAGCTCACTAATTAAAACGTATCAACAGCATCCAGTCATATTATCCTTTCAAAGGCCAGAGAGCCACGCCAGGCCTGCAGCAGCAGAGAAGATAATTAAGCAAAACTGTTTCTCACAGATAAATAATGGATATGACAACAGATGCCCCTCTTTCCTGGATGGGTGGGGGCAACAAAGGAAGAATGTGCCTGTTTCCAAAATGAAGGCAAAATAGCTGCAGGCTAAAAGATCAGCCCCCATTCAAACACCAGAGCAGAGTACAGGCCCGGCCTCTGTGCCCCAGTGTGAAACAAAAATCAATGTTTCTACACACGTTACTTATTTCATTATGCACTTTCACTTTGCCTTACAAAACAAGCTAATACAAATTCAACACATGTCCACATTCCAAACATGATGCTGCTGCCTTGTCCACCATGTGGAGCTCCCTCCACAAACTCTAAGCATCTTTGACAGGACATTGTACACAAGATGCTGAAGAAAGCAACTCTTCGTGGGAGCACTGAGCCTGCTTGCCCTGTCATCTGCCATTATTCTTTCTCAGCTGCAGCAGATTAGAGATAACAACAGCTCCCAACATATTTTTTCCTAACACTTAGCCACTGTCAAGGTCACATGCTGATGGCTACTGGAGGCATATTGTCAGCTGCACACCTAATTACAGATAGTGCATTCTCACCATGAAAGCCACTGGAAATATTAACAGAGGAGGTGGCCCTAAACTGCTATGCACAAGAGAGAGAACAGAGAAAAATGAGACAACTTTAAATATCTACCTCTAAAGAATTTTAGACCATAAAGAAAACTGCTAACCCTGGCAAAATGAATCCTAAATAGTAAGCAGTAGGAAGGAGAGCCATGACCTCTCTTTGCAATAGTTCAGAGCTACTGGTAATGAGATCTCCAAGGCAGCTTCCTAATTCTTCCAAAAAGCAAGGGAAGGATACAAGAGTGCATGTCGTGTGGGCTGAGTGCAAGGTACTCATTATGGCAAAGTTCAGCTCTATCTATGCACTGAAACGTTAGCAATGGTTTATGAAATGTGATCACAACAAATCAATTACCAATCATCCTATGGGCCCATAGTGAGGCAGTTTATAGTGGAAGCTCAATACATACACACTGAATAGATATACACAAAAAAAGGAAAAAAAGAAAAGCATGCCAATTGCCTTTATTGTACGTACTATAAACATCATGGCACATAATGCTTTAGTAAAAATGAAAGACTTTATGACACTATTAAAGTCTATATTTCCTAAACAGGGCAAAAAGAGAACCACCCAGGAAGTCTTCTATATTGGTAAAAGGACCATGTTGAGAGAGGCAAATGGCATATGTGCTAGATACACACATGATAGATTTCACCCCAGAGCAAAACACACACCAATTTATCCTGGCATTTGAAGAGGCGGGTGGCTGAGCCCCAACAAATTTTCTCTAGGTAAAAGCTGAGAGTAGGTTTTTATGAATGCTGCTTGAGATATAAAGTAACAGCTCAATGAAAATCAAAGCCCTGGTTGTAATTAAAATTACTCAGAGAACTCACACTTTCACGGGCAACTGATTTTCCAAAATGGTGCCAAAATAATTCAATGGGGAAAGAAAAGTCTTCTCGACAAATGGTGTTGGAACAACAGAATGTCCATATGGAAAAATAAATAAACCTAAATACCTACTCTCATATATACACACAAAAATTAATTCAAGATGGATCTTAGAGCTAAGTGTTAAAGTTAAAATTGTAAACTTTTAGAAGAAAACAGGAGACTATCTTCAGGATCAGGAATAGGAAAAGATTTCTTTGATGGGATACACAATGCCATAATTGTAAAAAAAAGAAAAAAGGTACATTAGACCTTAATGAAATGTAAAATTCCTGCCCACCAAAAGATAACATTAAGAAAAAAGAATAAGCAAGTCATAGACTGGGAGAAAATATTCTAAAATCATACTTCTGACACAGAAGTTGCATTCGGAATATATAAATAACTCCCACAACTCAATAATAAAAACAACCAAATTCAGAATTAGAACAAGATTGCAATAGAAACTTTACAAAGAAAGATATACAAGTGACCAATCCACAAAAAAGTCCTTTCATAACTGGTCACCAGGGAAATGCAAATTAAAATAATAATGAGGCACTACTACACTTCCACTAGAATGGCTGAAAACTCAGAATGTTACAAGGATGTAAAGCAAACAAATGGAAAGACATCCCATGCTCATAGATTAGAAGAATATTGTGAAAATGACTATATTACCCAAAGCAATCTATGGATTCAATGTAATCCCTATCAAAATACCAATGACATTCTTCACAGAATTATAAAAAACAATCCTAAGATTCATATGGAACAAAAACAGAACCTGAAGAGCCAAAGCAATCCTTAGCAAAAAGAACAAAGCTGGAGGTATCACATTACAAGACTTTAAAATACACCACAAATCTGTAATAACCCAAACAGCATGGTACTGACATAAAAACAGACACACAAACCAATGGAAAAGAATAGAGAACACAGAAATTAATCCAAATATCTACAGACAACTGATTTTTGACAAAGGCACCAAGAACATTCATTGGGGAAAGAACACTCTAAATCAATCAATAAATTATGCTGAGAAAACTGGATATCCATATGCAGACGAATGTAACTAGACTCTCGGCTCTCACATTTAAAAAAAAATCAACTCAAAATGAATCAAAGATCTAAATGTAAGACCTGAAATGATAAAACTAAATAAAAATATAGGGGAAACAGGGCATTGGTCTGGGAAAAGATTTTATGAATAAGATCTCAAAAGCAAAGGCAACAAGAGCAAAAATAATGATATTATATCAAATTAAAATGCATCTGCACAGCAAAGGAAACAACCAAAAGAGTGAAAAGGTGACCTACAGACTGAGAGAAAATATCTGCAAACTACACATCTCACAGGGGATTAATATCTGGAATATACAAGGAATTCAAACATCGCAAAGGCAAAAAAAAAAAAAGAAAAAAAAATTCAATTTTTAAAAATGGGCAAAGGAACTGAATAAACGTTTCTCCAAAGATAATGTACAAATGGCCAACAAATATATGAAAAAAATGCTGAACATCCCTAATCATCAGGGAGATTCAAATCAAAATCAAAATAAGATATCATCTCACCCCAATTAGGATGGCTGCTATAAAAAAGACAAAAAAAAAAATAAGAAACGCTAGCAAGGATGTAAAGAAAAGGAAACTCTTATACCCTGGTAGTTGAAATATAAACTAGTACAGCCACTGTGGAGAACAGTATGGAGATTCCTCAAAAAAACTACCCATATAACTACTATATGATCCAGCAATCTTACTACTGGGCACTCATCCAAAAAAAAGGAAATCAGTATATCGAAGAAACATCTGTATTCCCATGTTTATTGCAGCACTATTCACAATAGCCAAGATATGGAATCGACTCAAGTGTCCGACAACAAATGAATGAATAAAGAAAATGTGGCATATAAACACAATGGAATACTATTCAGCCATTAAAAAAAGAATAAAATCCTGTCATTCACAGCAACACAGATGGAATTGGAGGAGATTATGTTACATAAAATAAGCCAGGAACAGAAAGTTAAACACCACATGTTCTCTCTCATATGTGGAAGCCAAAAAAAAAAAAAAGTTGATCTCATAGAAGTAAAAAAGCAAAACAGAGGATACTAGAGGCTGAAAAGAATAAGGGGAAGAGGAGGATAGGAAGAGATTTGTTAAAGGAAACAAAATTACAGCTAGATAAGTTCTAATGTTCTATACCACTGTAGGATGACTCTACTTAACACTAATATTAATATATTATATAGTTTCAAATACCCAAAAGGAGGACATTAAAAGTTCCCAACACAAAGAAATGATAAATGTTTGAGATGATGGATATGCTAATTACCCTGATCTGAGCACTATACATTGTATGTATCAAAACATCACTATGTACCCCATATATATGATTATGTGTCAATTAAAAATAAAATTTAAAATAAGTTAATAGAAGTATTGACTAAAATAAGAATGCATCAGTTCATATTGATATAAATAAATGAGGAAGAAGGGAAATGCCTTCTTTTCATTAGAAAGCCAATTATTAATAGCGTAGAAGTAATGAAGTTAGAAAATCATTAATGGTTACCAAAACTAATGGTGGAAAGTTTCATAAGGCACCAGAATATTCACATAGTCTGAACACATCTCCCCAGAAATTACTAACTGATTACAAAGGGATAACGGTAATTTTATAGTGGAAAGTACTGTCAGACTTAACCAAATGATAAAAAGTTCTCATCACCAATAATGAAACAAATTGATATCATGTGCTTCCTGATATGATGTATTGGAAAGGATATAATACTGAATCTGTGTTATTTGTGTCAAAAACATAAAACCGAGCACAAAGAAATATTTTGCAAACTTCTTGATCAGCGCTGCTACTACTCTAAGAATTTAGCTTGTGTTTGCAAACCTCAGCCACCAATCTTATAAAATGAAGATAATGGACCACAAGAATGTATGCAAAAATGATCCAAAAGGGTCTGCTTTATATCACAGTTTATATTCAATTCCAGTGGAAGAGAATAAAGCTCAAGATACTAACCCAAGCTTGAATGATCATCCCCATTGATCTAACGGCAAAACTCTGGCGTTACAAATCATCTCACATACCATGGGGGAAAAATGTTAACAAAACAAAAGAAAAGCCTTTAAGTCATAAGGAAAAAAAAAAAAACCTGTCATAAAGATACTGTATTAAAGTCCCTCATACTATAGTTTATTGAGTCTAACTCATATCTAAAAATTATTCTTAATCATATAATGAGCTTGTTTTCCACTTTCTCCTAAAATCCCCAGGGTTTTCCTAGATAACAGAAGACAGCAGATTAGGAAAGCAAGACAGGTTGAGCAGAGTGTTAGATACCTAAGAGTCTCCCCATTGAGAAGGACCAGCAAGGATGAAGTGAGGGAGGAGCAGGTGGTGACCTCATAATATCCTGAAATAATAAAAAAAAATAGGAAAAGAAAAAAGAAGATAATGGTGAAATACCAGGAACGCTGTCATACAGTCACACACACTGGGAGCAGCAATGACAATAAACGTTGGATTATCTTCATAAGCATCTCCATAATGATTAACCTACATCGTCAAGATAAGTTTAAATTATGTTCAATACTATTTCATTTTAGAAAAATTTCCACCAAAACACACCTACAGTCGATTCTCATTATTTGTGGATTCCATATTTGCAAATTCTTCTACTAAAATTTATTTGAAACCCAAAAATCAATACTGGTGGTACTTTCCTGGTCATTCATGGACATGCACAGAGCAGTAAAAAATTTGAGTCCCCTGACACACACGTTTCCAGCTGAGGCAAACAAGGTGATGCTCTGCCTTCTTTCAACTTTCATACGGTAAATTAGTGTCTTTTTCTTGGTATATTTTGTGTCACATTTTCATATCTTTTTGCTTTATGTTGGTGACTCCACCCTTTATCATGGCCCCCAATCATAGTGCTGTCTAGAAGTACCTTGTGGAGAAAATACATGTATTAGGTAAAGCTTCCTTCAGGCATGAGTTTCGGTGCGGGTGGCTGTGAGTTCAACATTAATGAATCAACGGTATCTATTCAATAAGACGTCTTTAAACAGAAACACACATAAAACAACATTATGTTTCAATCTGTTGACAAAACTATGACCAGAGGCGCTTGTATGTCCCCTAGGAGCAATTTGTTCAGTATCAGCTAATTCAGTCTTTGAGGCAACTTTACAGACTATAACTAGCGTGAATAACAAGAATTAACTGTATATGGTAAAGTTTCAGTGCTTAAATAGATGACACTTCCAGATAATTACACTGGATTTGGTTAAGAGAAGCTAAAGAGAATGGCCAAAACACAGGTTTATGTCTAGAATTTCAAGCACCCCAATGTCAACACTGCATCTACTCTTTTCGTAAACACAGTAATGTGATTCACAATGTAAAAGGTTAAAGAAATAACTAAAAACCATTTTAGTGAAGCGAAGCAAGTATGGGTGTAAGTTTTAAAATTTAAACTTTGATTTGTATAAATCAACCCCCATTTAATATAAAAAATTAGCAAAGTTTTTCTCTTACCCACTATAGGTAGAGAGCTCTTGATTCCTGTAATGCAACATTACATTTACACAAGAAAACACAAAAGCAACACTGCATATAAACTAAATATTCTTCAATTTGCTTCACAACCAATTACTATGGGAGAAAATTTTTGGAGGTGATGAATGTGTTTATTACTTTGATTGTGATGATGATTTCATGGGTGTATATATTCGTCTAAACTCATCAAATTGTATACGCTAAATATATGCAGTTTTTTGTATATCAATGAAAACTTTATTGACTTTATAACAATAAAGCTAGTAGAAAAAAGTGGTACATTGCAGACAAAAAAGTACCTGCTATGACTATAAATTATCACCATGCTAATAAGTGTATTTGCACATATTAACAGAATGACAGATTTCTATTAGGAAATAACCACTTGGCATATTATAAACTCTGTTTTTATATTTTTGTGAATATTTTTGCATTATATTCAAAAAGTGAGTTTTTAATCTTTTATCAAAACAATCTTTATCAATATTCTATATCAAAATATAGGACCACAAATAAAACTGATAAATTTGTTGTAAGCTACATATAATACTGTATCTAAAAGTTGTCTATTAGATAAAAGTAGGTTATCTGTTTTAGAAGTTATCTGACACTAATTTTAATCTCAGCTTTTCCCTATTCTCTGCCTAAAGTTTCTTCAACAAATATAAACTATTTTTAATTCCTCACTAACAAAAATTATAAAAGCTCTTTATTGAAAGGCCTCCTATTACAAATCCTTCAACAATGAAAAATCTTTTTCTAAAGATAATGAATATCCATATATTTCATATTGGGTTCTTTACACAATGGATTTTCTTAAAGTAGGTTATTTGTCACCCAACAGGCCTGCATTGGCCAGTTTCTTAATTAAGCACTGAAAATAACAGCAGCAATTTCCTTTCAGGGTAACAGATACCTCTCTGAAGGTGTGATTACCTTCACACTCTCAAATATTCCCTAAATTAGTGTTGTGTCCTTTTCTGTGGTTAATGATTCACTGTGAAACTGAAACCTAAGACAAAGAAATCTAAACACATGAAAGCAAACAGGTAGAAAATTCTTTCTTAACCTTCAAGAGGTAGAGAAATGGGTCATCGTTTCTCAAAGACTTTTATAACAATGAAACTGTTCTGTGTTTATGTGTACAGGGATATTTTAAACTCAAACTCTTTGTTTTCCAAATGAGATTATTTGTCACTAAGAAAATTATAAAGCGCTAGGTTAGAAAGTTTTAGGACTTACCAGGAAGGGAACACAAGATGGTTAGAAATCATAGAAATAAGGGCAGTGCCCAAATAGTTGTAAGTAACATTCTAATTGCTTTTATCAATTATGTAAGAATTAACCTTATTGCAGTAATGGCCACACTAGATTACATGACTATCCTGACATAATGAACCCATCTTCTCTCTATCCCTGTGTCTTGCCCAGCAACTATACAAGGTAGGCTCTGAATGTCCATGGACAAGGAAAAGGTAGAAGTTGATAACAAGGTAAGTAATCATCAACAAACAGCAACATCCACAGTAAAAACCTCTCTAAATGTCAAAAAGATAGACTAGGCATGGTCAGAAGAAGGGAAACCTCCATTCCAAAAACTGGCCTTCAAAAAGTAACAAAAAAAAAAAAAACAACTTTCCAACAAGAATAAAAATAGGATCTTTATTCTTCTAGAGTCCTGTCCTACTCACCCTCTCATATTTGTTTTCCACAGTTGGAAAAATAAATGAGAGGGGAAGATGAATTGCCACAGAGAGAGAGAGAGAGAAACAAAGATAAACAATGTTTTTACACTGAAGAAAAAAATTTTTATTTGATTTCATATATTAAATTTGAAAAGTCACCCAGTCTAGAGCTTCTGTCATATATTCCTGATAATCTCATTTCTCCCCCCACCCCAAATGTATAAGATTCAGAAATTGGATGCATTCCATTTTGGGAAACCTATCCAAGGAAATATCTAAAGATAAATATCTAAATATAGCCAAGATTTCATTATCTCAATGTTTATTATGAGCTATAATAGCAAGAAGTAGAAAACATTTTGAATGATCAACAATGGGGAATTGCTGAAATATATTTTGATAGATCCACATAGTGGAATTCTGTATAATTATCTAAAATTGTATACATCTACCCCTGACATGGCCAGATGCTCATGACATGATGAGTATAATACAATTCCACTTTTATTAAATGTGTGAATGACAGCATATATATGAAAGGGCATCTGAGTGGCTATATATGCAAAGGTATTAACAGCAATCATCTTAGAATGTTTGACTTGCTTATATTTCCTGATTTCATTTATAATAAGCATGCATTATTTTTGTACAAAGAAAAAGAATCATTCAGAAGTAAAATACAAAAACAAGCAAATAAAGATTAAATGACTTATCATTAACATCATCAGCCTGAAGTAAACAGATGTTTCATTTCACACCACCAGAAAAGTCAATTCCAATTCTGACATTTAATGTAAGAAAAAATGCTGTTAATAGATACTTACCTACATTAGCATCAAGTCATATAATTTGTTTCCTTAAGATGTAGGAATATTTTACCTATGTATAATAAGGACAAATGAATTGGAATGTCAAAGAAATGAGGTGTTCTAGTTAAAAGAATTTCAAACAACAATTTCACCCAAAAATGAACCAGTTCAATTTCCCATAGGGGTAAATGCAGTATGATGAACAACATTTAATTTTTCTTTGATAAATGAGAATGTGAGTGCCTCAAAGGTCAATGCAAATTATAAGGCTCTGGACACAGACAAAATAGAGGGAAGCCTAAGTGACTGTGTTCTGACTTCAGCCCACATAGTGGAAATGGGTTCCCTGAAAAAATCCTAGTTATGCCCTTATTTTTAGTGATATGTGTCTGTCTCTGAAATATAACACAGAAGATCCTAAGCTTATGTGGTTCGAGTAGCTCTCAGTTAAGTGTAGTTTTTCTTCTAAGTCATTGGAGAACATAGCAAAATACATACTGAAACAAGCATTCCATGTTAAAACAAGACAATATTAGAATTTTTGCTCATTGTCAAATATATATACCAATCACCTAAAGAAGACCTAGAAAAACATGTGAGCAAAGGCAGAAACTAAAAAAAGCAAAGGATGACAGATTTCACTACATTGAGACTTATAACTTCCCTGTGACCAAAATACCATAGACAAAATGAGAAGACAAGCTGGGTGTGGTGGCGTGTGCCTGTAATCTCAACTACTTAGGAGCTGAGGCAGGAGCAAGCTTGAGCTCAGGAGTCTGAGAACAGCCTGGGCAACATAGCAAGACACTGTCTCAAAAAAAAAAAAAAAAGAGAAGACAAATAGTAACCTAATGAAAAATATTTGTAACAGATTGTCAAGATCTATATCTTCATTCTATTTTTTTAAAAAAACTATTCTAGTCATTAAGAAAAAGATAAAACTCACTAAACATCATGAAGCAAGCATTCACGAAAGGAAGAAAACTAATATCTGGTAAAACATTTTATATGAATAGAACTTTAAAAATATAAAATAGGTACTATTTCTGTTAAAATGGCAAGGATTATGAATACAAGCATATGAGCAAACAAGAGAGGAAACAGACACTCAAATATTGCTAGTAGGAACGTAAACCAGTACAACTTATCCATAGGGAAATCCAGCAGTGTGTGTCAAAAGCCTTAAAAGTGCATATTCACTGACAAAACAACTATATTCCTAGGACTTTATCATCAGAAAGTAATATACTAAGTCAAAAAAGCCAAACTTAAAAGGTCACATATTATAGGATTCCATTCACATGAAATCTCCAGAATAGATAATTTCATAGAGAGAGAATGTGGATTAGTGGTTGCCAGGAGGTGCAGAGAGGGGACAATGGGGAGAAACTGCCCAATGGTTACAGGGTTTTACTTTGGAACAATGGAAATGTTTTGGAATAGATAAAGGTGGTGGTTGCCAACATTATGAATATATTAACTACCACTGAATTGTTCACTTTAAAATGGTAAATTTTATGTTATGTGAATTTCAACTCAATAAATTATTTTTAAAATTAAAAAATAGTAAAGAAAAAAAGTGAACATCTAACCATCATATTCCTGTTTACAGTTCACCAAATTGTTTCAATCACTTGATACTCTAAGGGACCGTTTTCTCTACCAATAGATTCTAAGTATGCTAATCTGTCTCTTTCCCTTCCTATTTTTATTATACAAATAATAACAGTTAACATTAATACAGTACTTACTAGGAACTGTTCTAAAGAGTTCACATATATTAAGTATGTTGGATCCTCACAACAGCTCTATGAGGTATGCATTATTATTCTTTATTATTATATTATCTCTATTTTACAGATGAGGAAGACACAGAGAAATAAAGTGAATTCCTCAAGATGACACAGCTAGTAAGTGATAGAATTGGGATTTAAACCCAGGCAGACTGTGTCCAACCCTCTCAACTGCTTTAACTGTTATGCACTACTTCCTTTCAGAGAATCCATGATCTTTATAGAAAAATTGGAAATAGAGTAAGTGCAGGAAGCAGGGGAAGACCACCCATAATCCTGCCACCCAGGGATAACTACATTAATTTGTTGCATGTTTTCTCAATAGACACACACATACACACATACACACACATACACACACACACACACACACAGACATACACACACATCTCTACACCAATTGAACTTTATCTACTTATCAATTCATTTCCTAAAAAAAGTGATAAAAGCAAATTTTTTCTTCTAAGTAATTAGACTGTGCTTTCTAAGCTGTTGTAAATTAAGGCCAATTCTATATGCAACATTTAAGAACCATTAAGCTTCTAACAATATATAATATATAATAATTTTAATATGTGATAATATATTAAAATATATAATATATTATATTAAAATATAATATATAATATATATAATTTTACTAAATTTAAGATAATTTCATTTCAAACAAAATCAAATTTGAGCACAATTCTTCAAAAATCTTCAACATGTTAGACATATATTTTTCAAGCAGCTAATTAATTCACTGAAACATTTGTCAATTGGACGTTTCTGTCAATTGGTATAGAAATAAAAGTGTACATTTCTGGTAGGCCAGGCCAGGAAAGAGAAAAACTAGCAAATGGCACAAAAGAAAATGCTAAACAAACAGGTTCTCCTGTTGTATTTGCTTGAATAAACCAGTCCACCAAAACATAAAATCAAGACCCACGCATATATCTGCTTCCATATGCTCTTTGTATTTTCATCCGTATAGTCAGTGAGAAAGAACCAAGAAAAATGCCTTTCCAGAGTCACTGAACCTGAGGAAGTAAGGGGAGAAGCTGTGATTTCATGAATACAGAGGAAGATTCAATTCAGAGTGAGCCATGGTCATTAATGAGGTAGACTGTGAAGCCAGGACAAGAATCTATCCTTAAGAAATTTTCTGCTTGAATATGGTTAGTATCTGAACTACTGCTGGGTGTTATCCTTGGAGACACCACTGAGAACATGTTTGCTATTTTACTCTAGAAAAAAGTGTGTCTCTTACTGAATCGTTTTTTTAATGTTTAAACAGTATGAAATTTTAAAAAATTACTTAAAGTACACAAAGTTAAAAAAAATCAAGTCTCTCTCAAGAGATTCATTCCATTTGGTGGCTATTTTAGGGCATGGCTGAAGGTTAGGATTCCAAGCCAGAAAGTCATTTGAAAAATATTCAAATAAGGATTTTATTTTAACATTAATTTTTGCAACAAAATGTTTTGTTCATTTTAGGTATAATAAATAGTCTGCCTTAAGACTATAAGGGGAGGGGGCTGGAGCAAGATGGCCAAATAGAAACGTCCAGCAATAGTCCACACAAACACCAAACTCAACAACTATCCATGCAAGCAAACACCTTCGGAAGAACCAAAAATCTGGTGAACGAGCATACTACCTGGTTTTAACATTATTTCATGGAAAGAGGCACTGAGGAGGGCAGAAGAGACAACCTTGCATTGTCTAGGCCACCCCTCCCCAGCAGCGCCACTGCTACCTAGCACTAAGTGGAAAGAGAATCTGGGGGTGTGGGGCACTGAAGTGATTGTGAGACTTTGCACTGAAACTTGGGGCTCCTTAGCACAGGGAAACACAGCACAGGGCAGAATTCTGCCAGTGCCCACGAGGGAGCACTCAGATCAGCCCAATCAGAGAGAAATCCCCTGCTAGGAAACCCAAGTTCCAGCTAGCCCCTCCACCAGCTGACAAAGAATAGCCTTGGACCTGGACTAAATTCATAAGGTAGTCGGGCCACAAGGGCTGCAGTCCTTGGGCAATTCCTGTGGCTGTGCTGACTCAGAGCCAGTGGACTTGGGGTGCACATGACCTGGTGAGACATCAGCAGTGGTGGCCAAGCCAGTGCCTGTGTCACTCCCCCCACGACCACCAATTACAAGCAGTGTGGCCCAAGGAGTCTTCTCCCAGTTGGGGAAAAGAAAGGGGAAAGTTCAGAGGACTTTGTTTTACAACTTGGGTACCAGCTCAGACAGTAAAATAGAGTACCAAGCGGAGTGCTGAAGGCCCTGCGTCCAGGCCTTAGTTCCTGAAAGGCATTTCTGGACCCACCCTGGGCCAGAAGAAAACATGCTGCCTTAAAGGGAAGGAACGAGTCCTGCCAGGATTCACCACCTACTCACTAAAGATCCCTTGGGCTTTAAATAAACATCAGAGGTAGCTGGGCAACAGTCACCACAAGCTTTAGGTGAGACTGGGCTGGCTTCAGGCGTGACCTGGTACTGATGGCCACAAGGCAGTGCCCACGACACTCCTCCGCCAACTTCAGCAGCCTAACACAGAGAGTGAGGGAAGAGAGTGAGACACTCTGCCTGGTAATCCAGGCAATTCTCCCATATCTTACCCAAGTCTACCAAGGTCATACCACCAGGAGGCTGTAAGAGTCACAGCATTACTGGGCTTGTGGCACCCCCAGTACTGACACAGCAGCAGCGACCAAAGACTTAGATCACAACACTCAATTCCCTTTGAATACCTAGAAAGTCTTCTCAAGAAGGATGGGTTCAAACAAGTCCAGACTAGGAAGATTAAAATACCTAATTCATCCCAGAAATCAATAAACATCCACAAGCATCAAGAACATGCAGGAAAACATGACCTCACCAAACAAACCAAATAAGGTACCAGTGACCCATCTTGGAACAATGGAGATATGTGAGCTTTCAGACACAGAATTCAAAAGAGCTGTCCTGAAGAAGCTCTGTGAACTTCAAGACAACACAGAGAAGGAAGCCTATTTAAAAAAAGAAATCAAGCAGAAATTCTGGAGCTTAAGAATTCAATTGAGAAACTGAGAAATGCATCAGAGTCTCTCAACAGTAGAATTGACCAAGCAGAAGAAAAAATCAGTGAGCTTGAAGACAGGCTAGTTGAAAATACGCAGTCAGAAGAGAAAAAAGAATAAAAAAGAATGAAGCATGCTTACAATATCTAGAAAATAGCTTCAAAAGGGCGAATCTAAGAATTATTGGCCTGAAAAAGGATGTAGAGAGAGAGATTAGGGTAGAAGGTTTATTCAAAGAAATAATAACAGAGAATTTTCCAAACCTAGAGAAAGATATCAATATTCAAGTACAAGAAGGTTATAGAACACCAAGCAGATTTAACCCAAACAAGACTGCCTCAAGGTATTTAATAACCAAGCTCCCGAAGATCACAAATAAAGAAAAGGTCCTAAGAGAAGAAAAAAAGAAAAAATTACATGTAAATGAGCTCAGATACATCTGGCAGCAGACTTTTCATGCAAACCTTACAGGCCAGGAGAGGATGGCATGACATATTCAAAGTGCTGAAAGAAAAAAACCCTAACCCGAGATTAGTATGCCCTCAAAAATATCCTTCAAACATGAAGCAGAAACACTTTCCCAGACAAACAAAAGCTGAAGGATTTCATTAACACCAGATCTGCCCTACAAGAAATGCTAACAGGAGCTCTTCAATCTAAAAGAGAAGCACATTAATGAACCATAAGAAATCTTCTGAAGGTATACAACTCACTGGTAAAAGTAAGGACACAAATACTGAATACTCTGCTGCTGTAATTGCAGTGTATAAACCAATTATGTATTATCTTGAGTAGGAAGACTAAAAGACAAACCTATTGAAAATAACTACCGCAACTATTTGAGAGATAGATTGTATAAAAAGATACAGATGGAAAAAACAAAAAGCAGAGGGGGATGGAGTTAAAGGGGAGAATTTCTTTTAGACTTCTCTTTGCTTGTTTATTCATTTGTTTGTAAACAGAGTTGTCATATGTTTAAAATAATTGGTTATGAAATGTTTTTTTGCAAGCCTCGTGGTAACTGCAAATCAAAAAACCTACAACAGATACATGAAAAGTAAAAAGCAAGAAATTAAAACACACTACCATGGCTTTGTTATAGCTGCCCTAGCAAAGTAATACCAAAGGATATCCCCAAACTAGAGAGGGGGAATAGTCCTATGCTATTAATAAAATGGCTGAGCTCAATCAAAATGTTTCACATTAAAAGACTGAAAGTTATAAGTATGCCTCATTTTAAGACATTCTTAAATAAGATATCATAAATTAAAAATAAAACCAGAGTTGCTATTCTTAGAACAAAATCTTGCATTTGGAAGAAACATTATTCTTTGTTCAGCATTACTCTCACCAAGTAGCTGTTTTCACATGCACCTTCAGTTACTGCCACTTTTCTCCTTGTCCCCCACTCTTTTGACTAGCAAAGCTCCTCAAAAGAATTGTCTGTTCTCATTGTGCTTTCCTCCTTTCTTCCCATTCTCTCTGAACCCACTCCAATCAAGTTTTTGCCTCTAACACTCAATCAAAACTGCTCATTGAAAAGACTCTCTGGGATACCATTCTCCATCGGTTCTCCTAACTCTTGATGTGCCCCAGCATTTGGTCCTTGACAACTTCTTTCTCTAGCTAAAGTCACTCCTTAGGAGATTTTAGTAAAGCCTATCATATCATCTCTTTTAAAATGCATATATAGGCCAGGTGCGGTGGCTTACACCTGTAATCCTAGCACTTTGTAAGGCCGAGGTGGGAGGATCGCTTGAGGCCAGGAGTTCAAGACCATCCTGAGCAATAGCAAGACCCTGTCTCTACAAAAAATAGAAAAATTAGCCAGGCAGGTGGCTT
>RJWJ010036091.1:0-16273 GCA_004363605.1 Indri indri
AAGGGCAATTTATGAGCTCCTGATTACTATAACATATTGTGCTCTTAATAAGAAAAAGGTAATAGTAGTTTGGCTTCTTGTTGGCATTCCATTTTTTATAGATTATTATATTGTCTTCAAGCTGAGTTGAGTCTGAAATTAATATAATTAACCCCCTGCTCAGCTACGCACTCACTCATCTATTTTCCGTTCTCATTCATCTGCCCCCAAGACAGACTTGGAAAGGAAGGAAACCTGTGTTCAGTGGTCTGACATTCATTGTTAGTTCCCAGACTTCTGTTCTAGGAGCTAGTATCAGCTGAATGTGAAAACAACTTGAGAAATCACAAGAGACCCTTTACAGCCAGCCAGCTTGTGTTCCACAAACTGCACTTACATTTTCTTTTAAAAATGTTATAAAAACATATCAAGGATATCAGACAGACAAATGATCAGATAAAAACTGACCACAAAGGTTTGAATCAAGACAGGAAATCTCATACTGAGATATAAATAGGAAAGAGGAAATTCGGGGTCCGATTTTGAACCAATCAATAATACAACACAATATGCCAAATGAAATAGGATTCCAACTGCTCCACCTTTGGCGAAAATGTGCGAAAAATTTAGCTTAAACTGAAAAACTGGAGAGTCGCTTTATTTTTCAGACTCGAAGAAGAAAGCAACCTATTCAAAGTTGGTTTTGAGTCCATTTTGAAGATTCCGTTAAGATAATTATTTTCCTACTCAAAATATATTAAAATATATTGGCATCCCATGTATGTAAGATGGAAGACAACCCAGGACTTCAATCTCCTATTGACTCAGATGGGAACATGAACACTGGAGGCCTTTGAGCAACACGTAGCCCATATAAGGGATTGATTTGGCCCACTCGGCTTTCTAAAAATTAGGCAATCTCACCAAAACATCCATAGTTTTGTCTTATGTTGAAAATCAGAAGATATGGAGAAACTGACATTACATTCCCAAATGTAATGGGAAACATACAAACATAACTTTGTACAAACATAACTTTGGGATCCTTAGCCTAGAAGCAGAGGAGCATGTAAATCCTGCTATAAACTCTCATTTTTAGACCACAAGGAGTTTTAGGAAACGAGCATTCCCTTAAAGATTTGGGCCAACAGACTCGAATGACACACACAACTTCTTCCAAATACTAGGAGATCTAAAACAACAATGAACCTGAAAGTCTTTATTAAGTCAGTGTACAATATGTATAAATTCTCAAGATAGAATAATAGTGCTCGAGTTTTGATTTCATGTAATCAAAAAAGAAAACTCAAAGGTATCCTTAATTTGGTTCTTGCTCATTCATAAATCTTTACAAATTGTTAGTATTAAGCATAACTTAATATTTGTATGTGTGGCTATGAAATGGTGTTACAGTAGTTCTGTAAACATTTTAATATGCTGAACAATAAAAAAAAATACTAAATTCTTAGTCTTTCCTATAGCACTAATGTTGATACCCCAATTTATAGACCTTTAAAGTAATACTGATAAATTGTGAATGTGTATATTTAAGCTGACGTATGGTTGATATTGAACACACATGCATGTGTATGTATATGTGTTCACGATACATTAAAATCCCCATATCCCTTTTTCTGCATTTCATAATCATTTGTTTTTATTAATAATACTAACGTGCCAAATAATTTATAATGCAGAGTTACGCATTATATGAGAAACTGTATTAATCATGCAGAAATATCTGCTCTGTTCAACTGTTCTTGAAATCCTTCATTAAATTAAGATTTGTGCTGAAACCAGACATATAAAAAAGTAATAATTGCTTGAGAAAAGACATAAAAGACTTCGGATTGAGATTACTTATTGTTTATTTCATTATATCAAAGGATATAAGTGACTGAAAATATTACAATGACTCTCCATATTCTTTTTATTATAGAAGATGAAATATGATATAAAAATCTGATGAATGTCTTAAAGCCTCTTGAATTATTTGACACAAGCTGTACCCTATTAAAATAAACAAAGAAACAAGAGAACTTTTTTTACTTTGTCAAAAACAAACCAGAGGAAACAGACTGTCAGGGAGCAATGGAAATGTTGTATCACTTGTAACATGATTCAACTGGAGGATCAGTCAACCATATTCTCTAAGAGCAAGACACACACAGTTCAGGAATTCTAATCAAGACACTCTTAGGAAGTTATTCTAATTTGAGATTTAAATTCATTTTGAAATTCATTTAAGTCACATACTTAAAGTGTGTTAATATATGCTTATATTTTTCCAAATGGCCACTAAAATTATTTTTTTCAACTGGTTCCAGAATCTCCTCATCATAAATAAAATGTAGGATCATTTAAAGTTTTTGTTTCTGTATATACAATATTTGTGTATATACATGTTTTTCCTTTTCTCATGTTAATCTCATTGAGGGAGGAACCCAGCATGGGATTTGGACTCAGTAAACCCATGTTCTCTTACTTCTACCACATTTTGCATCATGGATTTCCTTTACCTGTTAATTCATCTACTAAATGGAAACAGAAGTACAGGGAAGAAGCCATCCCAGAATGGTCCTGTTTTCATAGATGCTGGGCCTTTCTCATCAGCAGTATAGTCCTACTAAAGTGGAGATAAAAATTCTTGCCTTTTTATCCACCATGGCTGTGGCAAGAGTCAAATGAGAAAAACACTCAGTTTAAAAGTCAAATTTCTGAGGCCTATGAGAGCAAAAAGCTAGACATGATAACATTGTTTAAACTGGAACAGAAAGTTATCTGTTGAAATGGAAAATCTCCAGCTAACGTTCAAGGACTAGAACAAAGCAGCATAGGACCAAGAAAAAAGGGCTCTAATTTGAGCAGGTTTGGCTAGTCAGGACTATGCCACTAACTAGCTGTATGATCTTGGACAAGTCCCTTAATCTCTCTGAACCTGTTTACCTACCAGCAGAATTGGGAGGACAGTACCTTCCTTACAGGAGAGTTGCAAACATTAAATTATGGAACGTATGTTAAGGTCCTAATACGGTGCATAGGATTAAAAGTGTTTACCTATAACACACACACATTCTCTTGATAACCGGTATGTAACTAAATATATTAGTCCTTCCCTTTTTCTATGCAAAAAGACTTCTTCAAATAATAAAATTTCTCTTAGATTTATTTTGTCTGTAAAAGAAGGCCTCTGTGATAATACTATATATAATTTAAATGTCAACAATATTATTCGTGATTATTTCCTTTTCTGTCTTAAAATTTCAAAATATTTCAGTCAGTTACTAGAGAGGGCACCGTTTTGTACTGCCTGATTCTTTTTCAAGACTGAAGGACTTATTACCCCCACCCCCACGACCCCCAGAAGGATGCTGCCTGGCAGCCCTCAGCTGTCAGCTCTCTTTAGGAATTGACCCGGCTAAAGAGAGCCACCTTCCTGGGGCAGCCCATATCCAACGCCTGGACGGCATGCAGTTGTGCAGGCCAGGCTCCCACGCTCCGCTTGCTACAATGCTGAAAGCCCTCCTAGCTTCAGAGCTCTCTGTGGTTGGCTAAGGCCTTAGGTGAGGCTACGTCAGAGCCCAACTTCCCCTCTGCCCACTCTGACTCCTTCCCTTCCTTCCACAGATGTCGAGTCCAAGAGCAGTCCCTAATAAACTTCCTGCCCAGAATCTGTTTCCTGGACAACCTGATGTGCAACTGTTGTCCAGACAGACCTCCTGCCAAATCTTGGTGTGCTTCCTGTACCGTCGTAACTGAACCCATTTTATTTTTCATAAGAGCTAGTGTATCTGCTTGCTCTACAACTACAAATGAGTACTTTTGATTAAGTTGAGAGAGAAAAAAAAATAAAAGCTTAACTCCATCTTTACCACAGTGTATCTTCCATTTTCCCATAACTTCTGACTTCTTATTGTTCATCTGCAAACATTTCAGCCCACTTAACCATGTGAACATACAAAGTGTACTGTACTAGCATTGACAGCAGATTGCAATTTATACCCTTCAAGGCCCACAAAATACAGGACCACTGCTATCATGCACGCTGGAGCTCGTTCTTTAATAGGTTGCGTAGTAAGCTCTGTCTTGGCTCAATTTGGCAGAGAGATACCATGATAGTTTAACTGCTTAAGAGAAATGGTAGAACAATTAGAACATAAGGTAGTTTCAAATTAAATATAAACTTGAATTTTAAAGAGATCACTGCTTTTCTGTAAATCAAGTATGGTCTCTGCCAACAAAATGCCTTTATTTCTACTTCATCTAACATCATCAGCAACAATATCAGTTCTGGTTTAAAGAGTTTTTGAGATTCTTCAGGCCTGTGTGAGGTAGAAAGGACTATGTCTGTCTTTTACAATAGCTACCGCGCATTGGCTATGCAAGGCAGGCAGCAGTAAAACCTAGTGGGAGTCAATAAACTGAGTAGACAGGACTCGGAAAATACCTAACCAACAAATAGGTTCCGTAATAATGTGACATTTTTATAGTCGCATTTTTTAACCATAACAGCACTTGAATGGTAGGCATTATAGCATTTCAATTTAGTCATTTATCTAAAAATGAGTTTTATCTTGGCTCATAAATAAGCAGTGACATTCCAGCAATTTGAAAAGCTCAGCTTTACCTTTTGCTGGGAAGCTCATTTTACAATTACAGAACACATGCCCTTTTGTGCCATGTTGCTTAATCTATGATTTATGGCTTCTATCTTTGTGCTAACCTCTTTCTGCAAACTACACAAAGTTTGTACAAGCTCAGCTATTTCATTCCTATTTCTAATCTTAATGGGTTATTTTCTCCATAGTGACCATGTCTCTCTACCAAATAGGTTAAGAGAAAGTATTCACCCTTTCAGTTCACCAAATACAATTTAGTGTCTGAGTGTGTTCTCAGAGTCTAAAATAAGCAATGCACTTCCCTGAAAGCCTGGCTGACTCTTCCAGAAAGACTTTCTTCTCTGTGCCCTGCTCCTCCCACTGCTTGCTCTAATGCACCTCCTAGCAAAGCCCTTAAGGGCAACTGCTGCTGCCCTCGCTCCTTTCCCCACGTCGTCACTTCCACCAGGCTCCCCCGGCCAGCAGGCTAGGGAGAAGGAAAATTAAACGGGTACATCAGAATGGTTTCTCCCCTAGCTCCCTCTGACTTGCCTTTCAATGCTGATACTCGGATGTTTACAGAGTCACTCTCAACTTCTCCCACATCCTACCTAGAGCTCTAGGTGTTGTCACATAATTCGGGGAACACTGGAGATGTCTTTATGGCAGTGCGCTTAATTTGATGGAAATCTATGTCTTGCTCAAGGTCCAAGGAGATGAGATAAGTGCAGTTTCTTATGCCCTTCTTCACCTGTGTCCAAACATTACAGACTGAGCAGGTGTCCTCCACGGTTTGTGCTCTGGGGTTGTTGTCAGTGACTTGTTCCATCACAGATGGATTTTCTTCACTGTTTTTCATTATTTCTGTTATTTTGTAAGGTGAGGCAAAATATAATTTTATTCCACCATTACTAGATAGAAGTCTTGATGCATAATTATGACGTCAATACATGAAGGAAAAAAAACATACCAAAATGTTAAATTACTGTCTCAGAGTTGGAGAAGTTTTTAAATTTATTTATTGATATTTCTTTGAACTTTTCAAGTTTTATGTTTTCAGTCAACAAATATTACATTTTAATCAGCAAACAATGTTTACAAAAATGCATTCACATGGCAGCATTATCTATTTAGGACTGTCTGCAAAGCACGGGTTTGTATCTAGGTACGCATACTCATTCAACAAATATTTACTGAATTTCTGCTATGGGCCAGACCTGTGCTAGGTTTGATGAATATAGCAGTGAACAAAGGAAAGTCTTGTACTTAGCATTTAACCTTGTGATGAGGGAGATAGCCAGACGATAAATAAACAAACAGCCGCTATGTTAAGTTGGGGTAAGTATTATGATGAAAAAAAAAAACACAGTAAAGTTACAGAGGATGATAGGGGATTAAGAGGAGACACTAAATGTGTTGCATCTGTATCAACCAAGGAACCCAAGGAAGGCAAAGAAGCTAAAAAAGTAAACAGAAAAGCCTCACTAGGTGAAAGCTGCAGGTGTTGATCATTATGTCTTGGGCAGTGCTATGGTCTGGATGTTTGTGCCCCCCGAGTTCACATGCTGAAACCTAATCTCCACCCTGATGGTGTTTGGAGGTAGGGGCCTTTGGGAGGTGATTAGATCTTGAGGGAGTAGCGCCCTTATCAAGGAGGCCCCAGAGAGCTGCCTTGTCCCTTCCACCATGCGAGGACAGAGCAAGAAAATGCCATCTACGAACTAGGAAGTGGCCCTCACAAGACACGAAATCTGCCAGTGCCTTATCTTGGACTTCTCAGCCTCAAATAACTATGAGAAATAAATTTCTGTTATTTATAAGCTACCTGATTTATGGCATTTTATTACAGTAGCCCAAACAAACTAAGACAGGCAGTCATTAAATTAACAAATATATTTTTTTTATTTCTAGGCAATTTTCATTAAGGACACAATACCTGTACCTTGAAATATGTAAAGACTGATTATGTCTTCTGAGCATTTGGAAAACAGTGTATTTTAAGGATTCTTCCTGGTAGGATGTGTTACTAAGTAGCTAAAATAATGAATAGTAAAAGGGACTGCTCAAAACTAATGAACTTGAGATTTCCCACAAAACAAGAATTAACTGGGGACCATATTTTAACATATTGAGTGCATTAAATGATGGTTTTTGCTCATCTCAGTAACTTTTTTCATAAATTACATGGGAAAAACAAATCCACTTAGACTGCACCCTAACAAACACAAACTTCCTTGAAATAAATTTTAGTACACAAAATTGTGATTTTTAATATAAAACAAGGCAAATCTTCTGTTATAACACATCTACAAAATACGAAACCAGTCAAAAATACAAGTAACTGCTTACTTCCGCACTATTGCTAAGGAATGAAGTTGTACGTGGAGGCACACCCACGCCTCACTGAGGCTTTCCACATCCCACTGTGCCATGGTGGCACATGCTGTCCTTTTTTCATCTAATCCTTAAAACACACCAACAAAGAAGGCACCCCCATTTTGGAGGTTAAGCAGTTTGCCCCAGGTCTTCAGCTAGTAAATGGCTGAACAAGAATTCAAACCAGGCACGCTGATCCTAGTCCACACTTTAACCATTACTCTCTACTGACCACCCCTGAGCTTACAATCACTCCACTTACAGCTTCGTTTTTGATTAAAAGAATAAGTACACAACACACTGCCATACTTATTGGAACAATTAATTTTGAATCTAATTTAATAATTTTATATATACCTTTATAATTATAAATATCTATTTTTAAAAGCCATGCCATTCTACTCTATCATGATATATCTGCTTTTTGCCTCTCAAGCTACTGCCACGTAAGCTGTTTCTGTACTTGTATCAGATGGTTGCTCCTCTAATCCTAATAAGCTTGTTTCACCAAAGTTATTACGATTTGCAAGTGAAAGTAAGTTTCTCGGCAAGTTCTAAGGGACACACGCTAGGCTCTCTATTCATTCATCCATCCATTCAGTATCTCTAGAAATTACTATAATAAATTCTCTCCATTTGATTTTTACTGCCTCTACCCCAGTTTAGATGTCTTTTAAATTCTCACTTGTTTTCCTGAAATACTGTCCTAACTGGACTCCCTATAACAAATATATTGCCCCATCTTCATATTTTTTTTTTTTTGGCACATTTTCTTTCCAAAGTATAGCTTGAATTTTGTTTTTTCCCTTTAAAGCAGATAGTGTGTATAAATTAATTAGCACCTCATCTGGCCTATAATAAGTGCTTAGCAAACAGTATCATTTTTGTTATAACTATATGCCACACATGAAGTACAGGGAATATGGCAGACATGAATGAAACACGGTGCCCGGCATTGAAGAGCCTGCAGTCTAATGGAGACAAAGAAAAGCAAATAGTCTATCACCACACAGCTGTGGAAACACTTCAACCAATTTGGGTAGAGGCAGAGGTCAGGAGAAATAAGCTGACAGGGTAAGAAGACCGGAAAGAGGAACAGGAACAGAAAATGCCCAACAGACTAACAACAGATTCTGGAAATTTTAGGGATCCTCAAATCATTCAATAAAGTTGGAGAAGGGTAGGGGTTTGGACACGCGTTCCATGAGGCCAGACAACCGGGCAGGGCCAAAATCAAAAGGGCTAATATGTCATGCTAAGGAATTGGGATTTTCTCCCAAAGCCAATGAGGACTTACTAAAAGTTTACTAGCAAAATCACTGACATGATCGATTTTAGAACAATCAAGGCGGTAACAATGCAGAAACTGATCAGAAAGGGGTAGAATTGGGTTAAAAGACTGTCGCAGTAATCAAAGGTGAAAATGATGACAACCCAAAGAAAGATACTACTAGAAATGGGCAAGGAAAGGAGATAAAAACGTTGAGAACAGGCCGGGCACGGTGGCTCACGCCTGTAATCCCAACACTCTGGGAGGCCGAGGTGGGCGGATCGTTCTGAGCTCAGGAGTTCGAGACCAGCCTGAGCAAGAGCAAGACCCCCGTCTCTACCAAAAATAGAAAGAAATTAATTGGACAGCTAAAAATATACATAGAAAAAAATTAGCCGGGCATGGTGGCGCGTGCCTGCAGTCCCAGCTACTCGGGAGGCTGAGGCAGTAGGATCGCTTGAGCCCAGGAGTTTGAGGTTGCTGTGAGCTAGGCTGACGCCAAGGCACTCGCCCCAGGCAAGAGTGAGACTCTGTCTAAAAAAAAAAAAAAAAAAAAAGAAATGTTGAGAACAATTTAATAAATCAATAAGGCAAGACTTGTTGAGATACTGAGAGATACTGGAGGCGTCAAGTGAAGGGAGTACTCTGGATAATTTCCTTGAGAGCTGGAGCTGTTCACTAAACTAGGAAATTGAGACAGAGACAAGATTTTGCAGGAAAGGTGATGAATGTGCTTTGGGCATGCAGACTTTGTGAAAGCTGATAACTGTCAAAACGCAGATGGTTGGAAGACAAAGAGGATCTCCAGCCCACGACTAGAAATAAAAATCTGGAAGCCACCAACACAGGTGACAGTGTGAGCTTGAGAATGGATGACACAATCTATGTAGGATTATTTATTAATATTCATTGGAAAAGATACATAAGCTCTCTTTTTCTGCAGTGGAAAACAGATCAAGACTTGGCTCGAACCCATATTATCTCCTGCCACTCCACACCATATATCTTATGGTGAAGTCACATGAAAATACTTAAAATTTCTCAAGCACTGTCAGACCCCAACGCTCTCCCCTCAATTTTCTGCCTGGTGAACACCCACTTGGCCTTTAACTCTAAATCAAATGTCACTTTTCCTGCAAAGCCTTTGATAATCTGACCATCTTCCTCCCCATTCCACATAGAGTTCATTGCTCCCTCCCTCCTTTCTGCTATAACATTTGGTCCGTGCCTCTACTATTGATATATAAGTTTTTCTTCTCCACTAGATAGAAATTTTCTAGAAGGAAAAGATTGCATCCACACAAGGTATCAAAGCATGTTTATAGAATGACTGCATAAAGTAATGCGTCCTCCATCTGCAAACACCATCAATTACTCTAAAGACCCACGACTACTTCTGTTTGGCAAGCAGCCAGAGAAGGTTCTTTGGTATAATGTGATATTTCCAGAATGATCCATTAAGAACTGTATTTTATTCCCACGTTACTGGTACTCATGTCAACACAACAGATGTGGTGAAAACAGTGTAATCATTTAGAATAATAATTACTATGGATATACTAGTTCTTCTAAATAAAAATGTGATTGTGTTTCATTCAAGGCAAAAAATTATAAGAGATGAAACCTAAACAGAAATAGAAGGCTGGAACGAAGCAACAGGAGGTTTCACCAGGATTAAGTGGTGATGTAGTATCTCCTCCAAAAAAGATAATTTGAAGACAATAAATAAATAAATAGTTGAGAACGTTTATATTTGTTAAGTGCGCAATATATGAAAGCATGCTCTTTGTAAAGACAGGAGGCAGGATCCCTAACTGGGGTTGACCTTAAAGAAAGTGCTAAAGAAAAAAAAGAGACACAAAGCATCAGCTCTTCTGGCAACAGGATATTTGTTTTTGCCTACTCAGCTCCTTGCATAGAAGAGACAATCTATAAATCTTTATTTGGGCTGACAGCGAAAGACGTTCCAAATTGCTATTTCTCCCTTGACTCTATTTAATTGTAAAAAAAAAAAAAAAAAGAGAGACATTTTTGAAATTATTTTTCTTTCTAGTTTGTTAGAGAATACTTGGACAATTTTTCCAAGACAATGAAAAATACATTCATGTGGTCTGAAATTTCAATAACTATGACAAATTTATTATCAAATGGGAAGAAGTTGCAGTATGTTTTGTTTTTCAAACTCACCACTACTTCTTTAAGGAATTTGTTAGTTTTCATTCTTGAAAAACAGGTTAATGAGTGTACTATAAGTTATAGACAAGATGACTCTAAATATCACCGTGACCTATTTTATGTGGCTCAAGAATGAGAACTCTAAGAAGTCAGAAAAGTGTGTATGGGCAGAAAATCTACTACAGAAGCATTAGAATACTGGTCTCCTGTTCGGTGTTGATCACAAATAAACAGATCTACCCTCACGAGCCCACAAGAAATTCAGTCCTATGGATCATCTGTCTTGAAATTACCAAGAGGACATAAATGTGAAAATGCTTAGCCCCAGCCCTTGCAGTAATTAAGTTGAAGATGCTAAGTAGTCTATGATTCAACCCAATTATTATTTAGTGGTCACAAATAGGGTTTATTCCTTGAAGCATACCCAATTATCCCAAGTAGGTTGTTTTAATTTACTAAATACTTTGAAGTTGCAACCTTCTTTTCTAGACATGTTGCAACTGTGCACCTTGTGCAAAGCAACAAGGCAGGAAATCCTTACTTCACTTTTTAGTTCTGCCACTGAAGCACCTCTGTTTCACTTTTCCCGTTTTTAACATTTGGCAAGATAATAGTTGTTTTCTTCTCACCTTTCAAAATTTAAACAATGCAACAACAATATTGCAAACCCAATGCTTTGTAAAAAGAAAAAGCTAATGATGATAATACTTTATAGACTGAATACTATGAGCCAATCCTTGTACTAAATTCTCCCTAAATCATGCTATTCTTACAATGTCCTCTGAGACAGATAATCACTTGTGTCAGTCCGGTTCCCAACAGAAAGTGGGTGGCACACTCAATGCAATTTGAGGGATGTTTAATAAAAAGACCATATGCAAAGGTGTGGCCAGGGTTTGGAGAAACCACAAGAGATGGTGGGGTACCTCGAGCTGGTAAGACAAGGGGAGCAGTTATCAGCCTGAAGTGTCTGGGAAAGGGCACAGTTCCTAGGACCCAGACAGCAGCCTGAGAGAGACACTGCTTGCCAGCAGGAACGGCTTACCTTAGGGGGAGATGACCTGGCAAGCGGGGAGCCCAGGGAATAAATAGCCCAAACTCTCCCCACCTGTTTGCCAGTCTCCTGCTGATCCCTCCCATTGGCCAAAGACAAGGAGAAGCCAGAGCAAAGGAGCCCGCTATTCATTCCACAGGCTGGCCAGCCATCGGAGCACACAGAGCAGGCAGAGAAGAGTAGAATGGATCTGACATCCACTATTCCCATTCTATCCTAAGTGTCCAAAACTTACCCCTTGAATAAATGAGGTAATCCATAAATATTTGTTAATGAAAAAAGGAAGAAACCATATCAAAATATTGAGACGTTTGATAATCTGTCCCAAATCACGTGCATAGACAGCAGCTCAGTCAGGCCTTGCTCTGAGGTCCATGTCCGTGCTTCCAGCCAGTGTGTTATTCTGCAGCACGGCCACCACCTTTGTCCCGTGTCATACGCTGTTGGGTGTTTTGGCAGATACTGGAAATGACTGGAATTAATACCCTTAAGAAGCTTGTAATCTGTGTGCCAGTTTTATCTTACTTTTCCATCTCATTATGGTGAAAAGCTCCAAATTGCCTTCCAGCATCAAAAGTTCTGTAAAGCAGGTCTTAGACGTCCTATGATTCCATCCCCAACTCCAGCTACAGGCTGAGCAGTGAAACCTCCCATCTCACAGCGTTTTGTCCATTGTTTTGCAGTGCCTTGCCTCAGATTGTCCTGAGGGTAAACAACACAGGCAACGTGGTATCTTTTGCGAAGATGAACCTACTATTAACTGCAATGAAGTAAGCCTTAGGTCTCCTGTAAGGAACACATTCACTTGCAAGACATGCTGAAGGATTCATTTGTTCAGCCAAGATATATTGATCATACAGTACACACCAAACACTGTGCCAGACACTTGCACAGATTGAGGAAACAATTCGTACCAAAATCAACTACTGGTTTTCTACAGGAATTAGTCAATAATTATCTGAACAACAAGTGAAAGTGTGTTAATTACAAAGAGAGGTCACAGGCACACATGCCGGAGTGCAGTCATGATCCCGGCCCCCAGCAGCACCCTTCCCCAATTCTATCCAGGTTGTCCTGAATTCGGATATAGGATATAATCCTGTAATAAGCACAAGTCATCCTAACCCTGCTTTTGTTCCTTGAGACAATCAAGTATTTTGCTATTAATATTTTTCCATCTTTTAGGAAGGACCCCCACTTTGAAATACCAGTCCTTTTGTGCAAGGGTCTCCCTCAAATAGATCAAATAGGAATTTGTCCCGTGGGGTTTTTCTTAGTTCTGCTTTTGAGCTTGGGGAGGACACTCGTTCATGTTTGATCCTGACTGAAACAGCACATAGCAATCTTTCATCTTTTCCAGAGACAAGTCAAGTGAACTGGCATAGCTACTCCCTTTCGTGCTATGCAAACACCAACTTCGCATTTTTAAAAACTATTGTATGATGTGTCATGCAGCAAGGTTTGCCAATGTGGGGGAAAAAAGGAAAAGCAGAGTTGCTTTCCTACATGCAAGTTTTAACAATTTTGGAAAACCATCAAAGCGGACCAAATTTCAGTTCTAATTGGACAGTTTCCCACAAATGGCAAGAATGCAGAATTATCAATTAGCTTCATGATAATTAGATTTTAAAGAGCAATCTATTTTCTTGATAATTCTAACAAATGGAAAAATGTATTTCACTAAAAACACAAATACTCACTTCATGATGCTTATTTCATCCAAGAGCCCTAGGTAAAATCTCTCTTTCAAATACGCTCTTAATGTTTACTTAGGTGCACTCACCTGTGCTTCCACTGCCAACAAAATTTCTGAGTGTACAGTTCTTCTGCACGAAATGCATTTGCATACATTACTTAAGAGAGAAGCAATGATCAAGTTGGTTACGGGAAGACACATCATTCTTCTCACCAAATCAATTGGTAACTTTCAAAGAGCTCTGCTGTATTTCCTAGCAACATGGGTAAACATTGTACTCCATCCAGTGTCCAAGATTTGTAACCATGTTAATCTGTGAGTACTCAATTTAATTAAAGATTAGGCTTTTAAATTGTATTTTTAGTGCACAACAGTGCTGCTAAATTATGATTATCAGTGGCTAAGTGTGCTTACGTCTGCAGAACTTGGGGAATGAAAATGAATCATTTATTTTCATCTTGATATGACTGCTCTTCTCTGAGGCGCTATTCTCTGAGTTCACAGGCCTTGGAGTTCATTGGAATTCTATGGTTAAAACACAGCTTGGAGACCTCATTTATGAAAATTCCTTTAAACCTTTCACCACTTCGACAAATCCAGTCCAAGTTCACCGAGCCAATTCAAAAGTAGCTCTCAGTCTTTTTATAGGTTTTCAGTTACACCAACACAGAACACCAGAGCCGTCACGTTTGAAGAAATATATTTTAGTTGCAGAGAGGCACGCATTCTTTTTTAAGAAACCCAATTGAAAGCTGCATTCCCCAAACTGCAGCCAACAGATGCAAAACTTTGTCTATCTTGAACTATCCTTGTCTTATTAAAGACGAGATCATCAAATCACTTAAACATGGCTAATGTTTGGTTATCTACTTATATGATGTATGCTATGATTCTTCTCTAAAGATTTGACTTTGCAAAAATATTGGCAAGCTACCTCACCCCCAAACTGTTCCGAATAGTTTTTTTGAGGAATTGTTCAAAACATTTTCTAGGCTTCATTCATCCTCCTAATACATAGTGAGTGACAGCAGGATTTATTTTTCCTGTATGCACTCACAAACAAAAACCCAAAGTAGGTCAATGAACTCTCCAGGTTGAAACTGGTAATCAACATTAAGACTGAGATTAGACCTTATTCAACTTGCCATTTCAATGAACTGCTTAAGTGGGCCTGACGTAACCATACTCTTTTCTGAGACAAAAAAAATAAAATCCCATTGTAAAATGTTTATACGACTTCCAAGATCAAACATTAGTATTTTCTTCCCCATTTTTAAACTTTGGACTTATTTGAATATGAGATTGGTATGGTTTTATGGGAGTACCCAATCTTTTAGGCTGGGTGGTATGAATTATTTTAAGTGACATTTATCTTTGGGGGTAAAGCAGATAAGCAAACATATGCACATTCGTTGGTTAGAAGCACTCGCAAAATTTAAATACTGTACGCACAAAGGCAAATTGACTCAGGATATAAATCTCCCATTCTCTCAGGAGTAGTGATGACTCTAAAACCACTGGAAACATAGAGAAAGCTCATCGTGATGACTCTAACAGCTCCCTGACACAGGCTGGTCTTCCCTTGTATATTTAACGTTCTATATGTCAGTTGGCCTTTTGTGGAATCTCAGTAGGAGGCTTGTTCAGTGGATGAGTTTTTGTTTTTGTGTTTGGTCTGTCTGTTCCCCCCCCCACCCCCACCATCCTATTAAGACTTACAATTTAACATACTAGACGGCTTATGAGTTCCTCTGGTATTTGATATTAGAAGAGGTGAAACCAAAAGCTAAACAAGATGTGCACAGGCTCAGCACAATTCTAGGTTAGAGGACTAGACTAGCGACTGGAGATGGCTCCTGTTCCTTCAGTCCGACTCAAATGTGGGTCTGTGGCACTGGACAGAGCTGGGAGACTGAAATGGGAGCCTCTGGAATGGGGCAGCAGGGCCAGGGAGCAGGGGCTGCAGGGACGATCCTCCATGTAGCAAGCCCTTCACCTCCTGCCTTCGTTCGCTAACGACTCACCTCGCACCAGTGCCAATTTTCGGCCTGCTAAGCATGTATTCTACATGGGGGACAGGAAAGTGACAAAGATGCTTTTCCTACCCTCGTGAGCCCCGGTTTGACAACACAAACAGCCATATGCACCCCAGGGAGGGGCAACAACAGAGGTCTGAGCCCAGTGCTGTGGGAGGCTGAGGAGGTGGTGGCTGAGTCTGCCCTGGGGCCTCCCAGAACCTCCTCAGAGCCCCCGCCTGCAGTCCCCCGCAGAGCCACTAGACACACATGGCTACTGAGCATTGGAAACGTGGCCCTTCTTAGTTAAGGTATATATAAAATACACACCAAATTTCAAAGACTTAGTATCGAAACAAAGAATTTATCTGGTTAATGATTTTTTTATATTGATTACATGTGGAAATGCTAATACTTTGGCTCTATTTGATTAAGTAAAGTATATTCAGATTGATATCACCTGTTTCCTAATTTTACTTTTCTTAATGTGCCTACTGGAAAATGTGAAATCACCTGTATGGCTCACCTTCACGGATCCTATTACATTCCTAGCTGCCGTGCAGGTTGGAGCAGTCATGACACTATACGTGGGCAGAAAACCTGGGGAGGCTGCCTCAGGGGCAGGTAGGCCCATGGGGAGAAGGAACTGTGGAATGAGGACAAGAAAACACCAGGGGAGCCCAGCAAGAGCTACAAAGAGGGAGCAGAGGCTGATGGAGTATTTGCTTTCTGAGTGGTGCCTGCCTGCCGGATTCATCTGCAGCAAAGAGAGACCAGAATATAAAAGCCATGGTAATAACATCTCGAATAAATTAGAAGCAGCTTGTGGTTTACAGTGAGCAACGCTCTACTGGGGAACAGACCAACTAGTTACCCCTGTCTTCACCCCATCTGTGGTTAAGTCATTTGGTCACTCTTGCCTTCTCATCTGCAAAGAGGGGACTGAGATTAACTGCTCTGCCTGTGACTCCATCAACTAAGTCTCCAGAAACCCGAAGCATTCTAAACATCCTGGGGGAAGAAAGGGCTGCAGAAGGAGACCATGTTTTGTGACTGGAGCTTTGAAGCTTCGAAGAACAGAGAAACTCGAGTAGACTAAATCCTTTATAC
>RJWJ010036093.1:0-16276 GCA_004363605.1 Indri indri
CAAACTTTTATAAAAAGTTAATACCTATTCATGACAAAAATGTCTCTGCAAACTAGTATTAAAGTGGAACTTTCTTAATCTGATGAAGGCATCTATAAAAAGCCTACAGTTAATATTTTATTTAATGGTAGATACTAAATACTTTTGCCTATGATTGAAAAATGGGGAAGGATGCCCATTCTCATCACTTCTATTCAACATACTGAAGTCCTAGCCAGTAAAATAAGGAAAAAGAAGGAAATAAACTTATTTAGATTTGAAGAATAGGTAAACATTTTTATTTGTAGATGACATGATCATGTATAAAGAAAACCCTATGGAATTTCCAAAAAGACTGTAAGAACTAAGAAGTGAATTTATATATATATTCATAAGGGATATTGGTCTGTAGTTTTCTTTTTTTGTGGTGTCATTTCCTGGTTTTGGTGTCAGGGTGATGTTAGCTTCATAAAATGTGTTGGGGAGGATTCCTTCCTTCTTGATGTTGTGAAATAATTTCTGCAAGATAGGCACCAGTTCGTTGTGGGTCTGGTAAAATTGGGTGTAAAACCATCTGGTCTGGGACTTTTCCTTTAGGAAGGTTTTTTATTGCTGCTTCAATTTCAGTACTTGATATTGGTCTGTTCAGGAATTCTATTTCTTCCTGATTGAGCCTAGGGAGGCTGTGTGTTTCTAAGAATTTGTCCATTTCCTCCACATTTTCCAGTTTATGTGCATAGAGGTTTTTATAGTATTCATAGATGATATTTTGTACTTCCATGGCATCAGATGTAATTTCTCCTTTTTCATTCCTGATGGAGCTTATTAGAGTTCTTTCTTTTCTGCTTCTCATTAATTTAGCAAGAGACGTGTCAATTTTATTTTTTTAAAGAACCAACTTTTTGTTTTATTAATCTTCTATATAGTTTTTTGTTATCAATTTCATTTAATTCTGCTGTGATCTTTGTTATTTCTTTTCTTCTGCTGGGTTTGGGGTTGGTTTGTTCATCCTTTTCTAGTTCTTTGAGATGATTCATTAGATTGTTGATTTGTGATCTTTCTGTCTTTCGGATGTATGCATTTGTGGATACAAATTTTCCTCTCAGGACTGCTTTAGCTGTGTCCCACAGATTTTGATAACTTGTGTCTCCTTTATCATTTCATTCAAAGAATCTTTTGATTTCCATCTTAATTTCCTCCTTAATGCAATAATCGTTCAGCAGAAGGTTGTTTAGTTTCCATGACTTTGTGTAGAGATGAGACTTTCTGCTGGAGTTGATTTCTAATTTTATTCTACTGTGGCCTGAGAAGATGCATGGTATAATTTATATTTTTAAAAAATTTGTTGAGACATGCTTTGTGGCCTTAGGGTTTGGTCAACCTTAGAGAATGTCCCATGAGCTGATGAGAAAAACTTATATTCAGTGGTTTTTGGGTAGAATGTTCTGTAAATGTCAGTCAGGCCAATTTGTTCTAGAGTTCTGTTTAATCTCATTGTTTGTTTGTTTACTTTCTGTTTGGAGGATCTGTTCTGTTCTGTCAGAGGGGTGTTGAAGTCCCCAGCTATTATATTGTTGCTGTTTATCATTTTGTTTAGATCAAGTAGGATTTGCTTTATGAATCTGCGTGCACCTTAGTTAGGTGTATAAATATTTAGAATATAGATGCAAAAATTCTCAAAAAATCCTAGCTGACTGAATTTAGGTGCTTATCAAAAAAATAATCCATCATGACCAAGTGGACTTCATTCTAGAGATGCAGGGATGGTTCAACATATGCAAATCTATAAATGTAATTCACCACATAAATAGAAGCAAAATAAGGACCATATGATGCTCTCAATAGATGCATAAAAAGCATTTGACAAAAATTCAGCACCCTTTTATGGTAAGAATCCTTAAGGAAATAGGCGTAGACAGGACTTACCTCAAAATGTTGAATGCCATACATGACAAACTCACAGCCAACATCATACTGAATGTGGAAAAGTTGAAAGCATTCCCACTTAGAACTGCAACCAGACAAGGTTGCCCTCTATCACCACTTCTGTGTAACATAGTGCTGGAAGTCCTAGCCAGAGCAACCAGACAAGAGAAGGAAATCAAGGGCATCCAAATAGGGGCAGAAGAGGTCAAGCTATCGCTCTTTGCTGACTATGTAATCTTATATCTAGAAAGCCCCAAAGATTCTGCCATGACAATACTGAAATTGATAAACAAATTGAACAAAGTCTCAGGTTACAAAATCAATGTACAGAAATCAGTAGCATTCCTATACACCAACAACAGTCAAACTGAGAACCAAATCAAAGACTTTAATACCATTCACAATAGCAACAAAGAAGATAAAATACCTAGGAATATGTTTAACTAAGGAGGTAAAAGACCTCTACAGGGAGAATTACAAAACACTGAGGAAGGAAATAGCAGAGGACATAAACAGGTAGAAAACCACACCATGCTCATGGGTTGGCAGAATCAAGATTGTTAAAATGTCTATACTACCCAAAGTGATCTACAGATTCCATGCAATGCCTATTAAAATACCAACATCATTTTCCACAGATCTAGAGAAAATAATTCTATACTTCATATGGAACCAGAGAAGACCCTGTATAGCAAAATAAATCTTAATCAAAAAGAACAAATGGGGAGGCATCCATTTGCCAGATTTCAAACTGTACTACAAGGCTATGTTAACTAAAACAGCATGGTACTGGCACAATAACAGAGACATAGGCCAATGGAACAGAACTGAGAACTCAGGTATAAAACCATCTTCATATAGCCATCTAATCTTTGACAAAGCAGACAAAAATATACACTGGGGAAAAGAATCTTTATTCAATAAATGGTGGTGGGAAAATTGGATAGCCACACATGGAAGACTGAAACAGGATTGTGCATGTCTCACCTCTCACAAAAATCAACTCATGGTGGATAAGTCTTAAACCTAAGGCATGAAACCATAAGAATTCTAGAATAAAATGTTGGAAAACTCTTATAGACATTGGCCTAGGCAAAGAATTTATGAAGAAGACCCTAAAGGCAATCATAACAAAAACAAAAATAAATAAATGGGTCATGATCAAATTAAAAAGCTTCTGCACAGACAAGGAAACTATCATGATAGGAAATAGACAACCTACAGACTGGGAGAATTATTTGCATGCTATACATCTGATAAAGGGCTGAAAACTAGAATCTATATAGAATTCAGGAAAATCAGCAAGAAAAAATCAACTCCATCAAAAAGTGGGCAAAGTACATGAACAGAAATGTTTCAAAAGAAGATAGACTAATGGCCAAGAAACATATGAGAAATGTTCAACATCTCTAATCATCAGGGAAATGCAAATCAAAACCACAATGAGATATCACTTAACTCCAATGATAATGGGCTTTATCAAATAGTCCCCAAACAATAAATGGTGTGGATGTGGAGAGATAGGAACACTCATACACTGCTGGTGGGACTACAAACTAGTACAACCTCTGTGGAAAGTAATATGGAAATACTTCAAAGGGCTACAAGTAGAACTACCATTTGATCCAGCAATCCCATTACTGGGCATCTACCCAAAGGAAAAAGACATTCTATGAAAAAGGCATCTGCACTAGCATGTTTTTAGCAGCACAATTCACAATTGTATAGATGTGGAAACAACCCAAGTGTCCATCAATACATGAGTGGATTAAGAAAATGTGGCATATGTATACCATGGAGTTCTACTCAGCCACAAAAAACAATGGGGACCTAGCATGTCTTTAATTATCCTGGATAGAGCTGTAGCCCATTCTACTAAGTGAAATATCACAAGAATGGAGGAACAAGCACCATGTGTACTCACCATCAAATTGGTATTAACTGATCAACACTTATGTGTGTGTATAGTAGTAACATTCATCAGGTGTTGGGCCTGAATACAGATCCTTTATTTACCAGTTAGTTAAATGCTGGGTGATTGCTTACCCTCTGTGGGCCTCAGTTTCTTTCTGTAAATTAATGCCAGACCCTTGGGCACTGGTAAAGTTTAATGGGTTTGATTTAGAAGGTGTTTAGGACAGAGCTTCACATGTTACAGGTGCTCACTAAATTGCAGCTCTTATTATTAACTAAAATCTTTCTTCTGATTAGCATTAGAGTTGTAGCTGAGGTGAACTGAGCACAGGACACTTATGGCTGAGACAGTTTGCTGACAACTTAGAGTTAAGTAGCTTGTATAGGCACCTCAGCTACTAAAACACGGATAATGAATTCCAAGGAAAGCTGTGAACCAGAAAGTCTGAAAATTTTACCAGGATACCAAACTTGTTTTACTAATTTTCTTTTAAAAGAATAACATTTAATGGCCAACAAGTATATGAAAAAATGATCAACGTCACTAATCATCAAGGAAATGCAAATCAATATCACCAAGAAGTATCATCTTACCTCAGAATGGCAAAAAAAAAAAAAAAAAAAAAAAATGCTAGCGAGGATGTGAAAAAAAGCATACTTTTATATACTGTTGGTTGGAATGTAAATTAGTACAGTCATTATGGAAAACAATATTAAATTTCCTCAGAAAACTACAAATAGAGCTACCCTATGATCCAGCAATCCTACTACTGGGTATTTATCCAAGGGAAAGGAAATCAGTGTATCAAAGAGATATCTGCACCCCCATGTTTACTGCAGCACCATTTACTACAGCCAAGATATAGAATCAGCCTAAGTGTTCATCAGCAGATGAATGCATAAAGAAAATGTGGTACACATACACAATGGAATACTATTTGGTCATAGAAAGAATGAAATCCTGTCATTTTTGTCAACATGGATGAGGCTAGAGGTCATTTTGTTAAGTGAAATAAGTCAGGCACAGAAAGAGAAATACCACGTTTTCTCACTCATAGGTGGAAGCTAAAAAAGTTGAGCATATAGATGTAGAGGGTAGAATTGTGGTTATTAGATGGGAGGAGGGAAGAAAAGGGAGAGGTTGTTGGATGGATGTGAAATACAACTAGATAAGAGGAAGGAGTTCTAGTGCCCTATAGCATTGTAAGATTACTATAGTTAATAATTTATTATATATTTTCAAATAGCTAGAAGAGAGGAGTTTGAATGTTCCTAACACAAAGAATGATAAATGTTTGAGGTGATGGATATCCCAATCATCCTGATTCGGTCAATACACATTGTACACATATAATGAAATATCACTCCGTATCCCATAAATATGCACAACTATTACACGTCTACTAAAAATAAAAGGAAAAATACCTAAAGGAAAAAGAAAGAATTATATTTAATGGCTTAATGTTAAATCAGGTTAGCAATTTTCAAAAGTGATTAAAAAATAATAATAGATAATGGGAAAAGTTTGCAAATCTCGTAAGCCAGCCAACCTGCCTGTGGCCTCTCTTCTTAAACCTCATGTTCATAACATAGAGCTGGTCAAAAGTTTATGGGTTTGGGATTTTTATTCTTGTTTGAGAGATAAGTAAAGCTTTTTGTAATGTTAAGTTTGCACTTAAAAATAGATATAGCCTTGGGAAACCAAATGATACTTTTCAGAATTCATTAGTTTTATTTTTCATGATTATAATATATGATCTGTCAAACAAGTTCTTATCTTGACATTTTCCAAAGACCAAAGAGAGAAAGTCACACAGATTTGACCATTTCAGTCTCCTTCATCCAGGAGTTTTTTATTCTGAAATGTCACAGAGGTTCATTGAGGGGTCACCTGAACAAAACTGTAAATGAGCACCTGGAAACAAGCTAGCAAGTAGTGTGAGAGTCTTTGGATTTGTATGCAAAAAAGTTCTGGCTCTATGACTCTATTACTGGCTCTGTCAAGGCTCTTTGAACACACAAACAAATGGCTTGATTTTTCTGAGCGTCTTCATCCTTATAGTGAATATATGTATATCTTATAGGGTCATGGAGAGGAATGTTGAAATTGGAGTTTCTCCTGATACATAAATTACTTTCTTGAAATGAGAATGGCCTGCAAAGAGGGACTTTACTGAGGAAGAAGACTCCATGATGTAGAGAAGGATAGAGAATGAAGAGAAAAGCTGGTGCCAATGGAGAAATGATGCCAGGAAGCAGGAACAGGGACTCTGGGAGCTTCCTCTGTGTCATTTACTGGCAGTCATTTACCCACTTGTTGAACAATCAGAGTGAGAGGCTTTGCCATGTGCAAGACACCTTGCTAGATAGAGAACGTACAAGCGTGACCAAGACTTGGTCCTTTCTCTGAAGGAGCTTGTGATATACTGGGGGGACAGATCAATACTCTCACAATACAATGTGATAAGTGCAATGGAAACATTAAGGCAGAAAGAGTTCTTAATTTAACTTGGGTAGGAAAGATAGGCTCGTTGATCCTTGAAAAAAGTGGGAGTTACTTGGTATAGAGAAGGAGACCATTTCAGAGAGAGGGAGTGTATGTGAAAGAAATAAAAGTGTAAGAGAACCTGCTCAGGGAATGGCAAAGCAAATCATCTGATATGATGATCAGTTTGGAATGCTTAGTGGGTGGTAAAACTGACAAGCAGGCAAAGCTGTGGCTACTCAGCTAACTCAATCTGTAGCTCTGCTTAGAGCCTTGGGGGGGGGGTGTGCGTGTGTTTGTAATTTTGTAGCAAGTCAAAATTGAAAGAATAACCATGGCAAATGTCCCTCTTCTAACATCATGCATTGAAAGGTTTTGAGAAGCACATCAATAGGCAATGACGGTTTTTGAGAAAAAAAATGTCCTTAATTTTGAATGTAATTTGAAAGTCATTGGAACAATGAAGAATGTCAATGCTTGCTACTGAGAGATTTGCCAGGACAAGAAAGGATTAGAAAGCATTGGTCTTGAATTTTAAGAAGTCTGAGTAGAGCTTAATAGAAAGTTGCTGCCTTAGGACATTATTATATAGCTTTTTTTAGTGTGTTTTATTTCATGTCCATAAATGCTTATTAAGAAATATTTGTGTTTTCTCAAAAAAAATTTGTTTAACACGATGAGTAAGAGTTCCTCAAATCCTAAAGAAGGTTAGGATTGTGACACTTTAAACTCTTTGCCTATTTGATAGGCAAAAAAGTCTTGCAGTTTTAAAAAAATAAATCTATGGACAATCAAATCTTCTTTCATTTTTCCCTATATAATCTTGTAGAAAATGGGAAAATTGTTACTTCATTGTCTCCCTGAGGATTAGGGAGAAAGAGGCTCCATGCAGCTGCATCAGGTTCTGAGGTTCTTTTCCTTATATGGCCAATAAACATAAAAACAGGTTTCACTTTTCCTGTAGTTCCTGTTATTAGTTCTTTGGGTTTTATTTTGTGGTTGAACAGGGTTGGGTACTTATGGCCTAGTAACATTATAATTTTTCTCTTCTAGCCATTTTGATATATATAATAAATTACTATAACTATAATTTCCATACTGTGTTATAAACTACTAGAACCTATTCCTTCTACATAACTATATTTTTGTATGCATTACCAACTTCCCTTCATCTCCCACCTTTACAGCTTCTGATAACCACCATTCTACTCTCTACCTCTGTGAGATCCACTTTTGTACCTGCCACATATGATTAAAAACCTGAGATATTTGGCTTTCTGTGCCTGGCTTATTTCATTTAACATAATGACCTCCAGTTCCATCCATGTTTCTAAAAATAACAGGATTCCATTCTTTTTGTGGCTGAATAATATCCCATTGTGTGTGTGTTTGTGTGTGTGTGTGTGTGTGCATACACGCACACCATTTTCTTTATCCATTTATCCATTGATGGATACTTAGGTTGATTCCATATCTTGGCTGATGTGAATAGTGCTGCAATAAACATGGGAGTACAGATATCTCTTTGATGTATTGATCATACTGATTTCCTTTCTTTTAAATATATACCCAGCAGTGGGACTGCTGGATCATTTGGGAGTTCTGTATATAGTTTTCTGAGAAATCTCCATACTGTCTTCCATAATGGCTGTACTAATTTACATTCTTACCAACCAAGAATACTGTATCCAGAAAAGTTACCTTCAGAAATAAAGGAGAGGTAAAGAATTTCCCACACAAGCAAAAGCTGAGGGAATTTACTATTACCATACCTATCCTACAAGAAATGCTAAAGGGAATTCTACAAACTGAAAAAATACAATGTTAACATGAATGTTATACTACCATTGTTATTGTGATGTTTAAAACACTTATATCATTAGTAGGAAGATTAAAAGACAAAACTATTAAAACTAATAACTATAACAATTTATTAAGACATAGGCTATGTAAAAACAAATTGTGACATCAAAAATTCAAAATGTGAGGAAAAGGGAATTAATATGTACAGAGTTTTTTGTTCTTTTTTTGTAACCAAAGTTAAGTTGGTATCAATTTTAAATATTTGTTATTAATATATAATGCTTTTTCTAAACATCATGGTAACCACAGAGAAAAAAAAACCTATCACAGAAATGATAAAAATAAAAAGCAAAAAATTAAAACATAATAACAGAAACAAGTCACTTAACCACAAAGGAAGATAATAACACAGGAATAAGGGAAGAAAGGAGAAAGATAGAAAAAAACTAGAAAACAAGTAAGAAAAATGGCAATAGTAAGTCCTTTCCTATCAATAATGACATTGAATATAAATGGACTAAATTCTCCAATTAAAAGACAGAGTGGCTAAATGGATTAAATAACAAGACCCAAATATATGCTGCCCACAAGAAACTCACTTCACCCCTAGAGAAACACACAGACTGAAAGTGAAAGGATGGAAAAGATCTTTCACATAAATGAAAACCAAAAAAGAGTAGAGGAGGTATCCTTATATCATCATATAAAATAGACTTTAAGTCTAAATCTTACAAGATCTTTCTCCCTTCAGGTTTTGTCATCTCATTTTACTGAGTAGAAAAAACAGATTCTTGGAGAGATTAAGAGAATAGCCCCAAATCATAAGTGACAGCCAGGATTCAAACCCTGGGCCATCTAATCATTAAATCATTTTTTTTTCTCAATGTACCTTACTGGTTCCATATTTCTGTACTCTAGTATAGCTGAGGCAGTATATTGTATAATAGCATTTAAAAGACACAAATACTGCATGGGTTCAAATCTCAGTTCTGATACATACCTGCTATGTGACCTTGGGTGAGTCATTTAACCTTTTCTTTGCTTCAGTTTCATCATCTTAGGGCTTTGGGCATCAAATCATCAATATATATGAAGCACAGTGCTTAGCAAAGAGTATGCACTTAGTAAAGAATAGCTATTTTTATTGTTTGCTTTGGTGCCTGATATTAGGTATTCTTTTTCAAAGCAATGGAAACATTAGGATCCAAACTTTCCCTAGCCCTTTACATCAAGTGGTCACTCTCTCCTTTGTGATCTTTTTCATTCCACTGATTGTGCATGCCACTGATTGTTTATATACAATTTTTCTTTATAAAGTTGTCTCCCCTTGTGCACTCAATGAGACCTTATCTTATTCATCTCAAACCCTAATATTCACTGATTCACAGGTACATTAACAAAATCTGTTTGTAATGGTTTTAGAACCTACACTATATTATAAAACTTTGAAATCTGCTCTTGATGTTTTTAAAAACTCAGATATTTCTTTTTTTTTTAAAGTTTCAAAAGCTTTATTCAAAATGTGTCGTAAGGTGCTAAGTCCATAGAACAAATATTCAGTGTTTTTTATTGCTAATGAGAATACCATGTGGGAAAGTTTCAGAAGCCATGTTTTCCAACTGGCTCTAACTTGGCCTGTTACTCTATCACCTAAGGAATTGAACTGATGAGACACTGTCTGTTCACTATAAAGCTATATCAGGTACTTCCTTGTAACCTGTACTCTTCAACATATTTTCAAAATTAGTATTCATTTTCATATTTATCTAAGTGAAACTGAATAGCAAGATAGTTATTGTACTTCTAGATATCATTTTAAAAAATTTTATATTTGTTTTATGAATTTTGTATTGTTAATTGCTTGTGAATTCACAAAAATAATAATAGTCTGTCCCTACTACCATTGTGCATGTTACAAGTAAAATTTTTAAAATTATTTTGTTCCCAAGTATATACACAAAATAGATGTTTAAAATTACTTAGCAATAAGTCTGCCACCAGGATACAACAGTTTTCATTTTTTCTTTTCCTTACAATATTTACTGTTGGTACTGTTTGTGTAGCTATCATATTAATCACATATGATTTTATCCTACTTTTAAAACTTCATATTACTCTTTAAGTACTTCTCTGTCATCTCACAGAATTTTCACATGTATCATTTTGATTGCTACACAATATTCTGACTTGATTGAAATTTCCATAATTTTTAAAATTTTATTTATTTATTTTTTACTTTTTTTAAATTTTTATTTCAGGATATTATGAAGGTACAAACATTTTGATTACATTTTATGTCTTTGCCTCAACCAAGCAAGGGTTCGGGGCATTCCCTTCCCCTCTACAATACTCACCATGTCCTTCAGTTGTGAGTTTACCCCCCCCATTCCCCTAATCCCTGGAGAATATTACTACCATGTGAGCACCATAGTGTTAATCAGTTAGCACCAATTTGATGGTGAGTACAAGTGGAGCCCATTCTTCCGATCTTGTGATACCTCACTTTGGATAATGGTTCAAGTTCAATCCAGGAAAATATAAGAGGTGCTAGATCACTGTCCTTGCTTACAATTGAGTAATATTACATTGTATACATAGACCAAATTTTAATAATCCACTCATGAATTGACGGGCATTTGGGTTGTTTCCACATCCTTGCAATAGTGAATTGTGCTGCCATAAACATTCGGGTGCAGATGTCTTTATTATAGAACGTCTTTTGTTCCTTTGGGTAGATACCTAATAGTGCTATTGCTGGATTGAATGGTATTTCTATTTTTAGATCTTTGAGGTATCTCCAAATTGTTTTCCACAGAGGTTGCACTAATTTGCAGTCCCACCAACAGCGTAAGAGTGTTCCTGTCTCTCCACATCCTTGCAAGCATTTGTTGTTTTGGGATTTTTTGATAGAGGCCAATCTCACCGGGGTTAGGTGATACCTCATTGTGGTTTTGATTTGCATTTCTCTAATGATTAAAGATGTTGAGCATGAGCATTTTTTATATGTTTGCTGGCCATTATTCTGTCTTCTTTTGAAAAGTTTCTGTTTATTTCTTTTGCCCATTTACTGATGGGGTTGTTTGATTTTTTCTTGTTGATTTTTTTAAGTTCTACATAGATTCTTGTTATCACCCCTTTATTGGATGTGTAGACAGCAAATATTTTCTCCCATTCTTTAGGCTGTCTATTTGTTCTAAAGATAGTTTCCTTAGCTGTGCAAAAGCTTTTTAGTTTGATCAGGTCCCATTTATTTATTTTTGTTGCTGCAGTGATTGCTTTGGGGGTCTTCTTCAAAAATTCTTTGCCTTGGCTGATGTCTGAAAGGGTCTTCCCAACATCTTCTTCTAGAATTCTTAAGGTTTCATGGCTTAGGTTTAAGTCTGTTATCCATCTTGAATTGATTTTTATCAGAGGCAAGAGGTGGGGATCCAGTTTCATTCTTCTACATGTAGCTATCCAGTTTCCCCAGCACCATTTATTGAAGAGATTCTTTTCCCCAGTGTATATTTTTGTCTGCTTTGTCAAAGATTAGATTACCATATGTGGATGGTTTCATCTCTAGATTCTCAGTCCTGTTCCAAAGGTGTATGTCTCTGTTCTTGTGCCAGTACCATGCTGTTTTAGTTACTATAGCCTGGTAGTACAGCTTGAAGTCTGGTAGACTGATACATCCCAATTTGTTCTTTTTACTTAAGATTGCTTTGGCTATGCAAAGTCTTTTCTGGTTCCATACAAAGCATAGAATTGTTTTTTCCAGATCTCTAAAGAATGATGATGGTACTTTGATAGGGATTGCATTAATTCTGCAGATCACTTTAGGTAGTATGGACATTTTAACGATATTGATTCTACCAATCCATGAGCAAGGTAGATTTTTCCATCTGTTTACATCTTCCACAATTTCTTTCCTTAGGGTTTCATAGTTCTCCCTGTATATGTCTCTCACCTCTTTTGTTAAATATATTCCTAGATATTTAATTTTCTTTGAGGCTGTTGTAAAATGTATTGTGTTTTTGATTTGAATTTTGGTTTGACTGTTATTGGCATATATGAATGCCTCTGATTTGTGTGTATTGATTTTGTATCCTGAAAAACTCAGATATTTCTTATCTCCTGGACTTTTTTAGTCCCAAATATTGGTGGGGGAATGGCCTAGGTGACTTTTCACAGTCCCTTTTAACTTTGTGAATAAACTTTAAGTTATTTACTTTGCCTTCAAAAAGGTAGAAGTTTACTTTATACCAGGTCTAAAAAAATGTTAGTTATTAAAAAGTATTGAAGCATCATCACAGAACAGTGCCCCTAATTTACCTTTTCATCTGTGGTATTTAAAAAATTATTAGTTAGTAAAATTAATTGTTTTATAGTTCAGATAATTCAAATTACACATAACCTCAACTGCAGGCTTTTAGGAAAATGTGTTTCCTCCCTTAAAAGGCATGTTTTTATTTTCAATAGAAGGAAAAGTTTCTTAGTGACTATTTAGTAAAAATGCATTTAAATCATGATGAAGAGAAAATAGAATAAATCATTCTTAAAAAATATAAATATCTCTGCTTGTCCTATGGTCACACATAGATTGCTGTTTTGCCTTCATCCAAATATTGTCAGTGGTAATCTCACATGTCAAGACTTTTGGTAAATTTTTATCATCTTGTGTTTCTTATCACAATCTTTAGAAAAAAGTTCAAATACCTGTCAGATATAATGTACACTCTTCTGGTGACAGGTACACTATTCTGGTGATGAGTATACTGAAAGCCCTGACTTCAGCATGATATCATTTATCCATATAACAAAAAAACTTGTACCCTCTAAAAAAGAAAAATGTTCAAATAGAAGTAAATAAAAGGAAGAATGTAAAAACCATTTACAGATGTAAACATTCTGGTGTTTTTCCTTCTAGGTTTTAAAACATCCATTTTTGGAGACACTGTTGTTTATTAAGTGTACATCTCTGACTTTCACCGTCCTTCCTAACAGAGTTTTAAGTATGCTCAGGTATCTTATCCCTCCTCATGGTCATGTGCTTTAGAGGGAGGGATGACCCCATCATTTCCCCAGGGGTGGACCTTAATTGGTATAAGCCAATCATGGTTGTTTCCCTTGCTAGTGATTGGCTTAGGCATGTGATGCAATTCTGACCAATGAGACATGAAGGGAAGTTCATCTTGGTGGGCGATGGAAAGAATTCACTTTTCTAAGACATATACACAGAAAGAGATAACCTCTTTCTCTCTTTGAACATTTTCATGTCTGTGTGTGGCCTGCAACTACAGTTCTCAGTTTTCATCTTGTGGCCATGAGGGATGCTAGGCTAGCTTGAGAGAAAAGTGTTTACATTAAGGATGCCAGGAGCAGAAGGCTGGAGATAACTTGGATCCTTGATGACTTCATTAGGTTGCTAAATTAACCAACCTTAGGCTGTTTATCTCTGCTCTTATGGTTCAGTGAGATAAATTATCTTATTATTTAAGCTGGTACCTAGAAGAGTCACAAAATTTCCAAGGGGTAATGGGCATGGATAACTTCAAAGAAATCAATTTCCAAATTCTCAATTTCCCTAAATACTCTTTCCTAAAATTTATTGACCTTTGGAACATATGTGAAATGAGGATGTTGTGGTGGTTCTCCTCTCCTACTTCTCTTTCATACTCGACCACTTTCCATTTTACAAAGGAGAGATCTACCACTTACCCATTCCAAATCTTACTAACGGTCCTTGCCTAAGGTGTAAAATAACATCAAGAAACCTCCCTTATTGGGACATCAAGCAAATTCCTTATTTATCTAATTAACAACAGTATTTTCAATAAAATTGTTAATTATTAATCATTTTTAATAATTTATAAATTTATGGCATTTTAACTAATTCTTTAATCATAATATTTGAGATAATAACTCAAATGTAAGATACTTTTATTATTTAGAGCTTTATGGTACCAGAAAATTAATTTTTAAATTTAAAAATTTTTAAATATTTTTGTTGCAGAGAAGTATGATGGAAAATCTAGGAAGGATTTTCAAGCATAAATGTTATACTTCATTAAAATAGCTGTGAGGGAAGTATAATGAAAGTACAAATTCAAGGAATAAAAGGAATAATTATTTAAAGAGACTTTTTTCATTTTATTTTAAAATGCATGACAGGCATAAAATTGTAATGGCATTAAATTTCCATTGTTTAATTCAAAATTAGGATTTAACATATTTAAGAAATCAATGTTTGCAATTTGCCAGATATTACATATACTTTGAAAATATTTAAACTATGATAAAAAATTTTAGGTGTCAGTTTAAAAAAGTGAAAAGATACATAGTTTCCCAAATTGTTTTATAGAATACACTAGTCAAAAATTTTTGAAGTTCACTGCATAAACTATTTTGAGTTGAATTTTTTGATACTCAAAGCATCCATCTATCTTATCTATCATCTAGCTAGCTAGCTTATTTATCATCTATCAACATTACATGTATTTAATTTAGCACATCTTAAAATTGAATGATCCTGACCACACCCCAGCAATTGCTTGAAGTTTCACCTCCTCTGCTTTCCCTATCCAGTATTGCTCCTTCATCCACTTCCCAGCTTCCAACATTTATTGGCATCTCTAGTTGGTTGTAATTTCCTTTCCCTTTTGCTTTGACTTTTTGGATTTACGCCTTAGAAAAAAAGTTTTACTGTAATTTGAATGGAATTTAAAGTTGAAACAAAGATAAGTGAATTGATTAGTCTGCCGGGTTTTATCCAAGGGCTGCCAACTTCTTTTCTAACATATTTTAACTTTATCATATAATGGGAGCATTTTCCTATATTGTTAAATGTTTTTGATCTTTACACATTTTAAAGGCTACAGAGTATTTCACTTTATGGGAGGTTATTAGCACAAATTCTGATGGGTGGTCTAATCCATAAAGATTTCTGTATATTCTTCAGATTCTTTTATCCTTTATTTTCACTACATTATACAAAGCAGACCTGATCCTCTTCCTTTCCTTCCACAAAAATCAGCTTTGTTATATCACTGACAAGACCATTTAAGAGATAGGAATGCAATAAGGACACAAATATGTAGGTTTTCTTATTTTGGCTTCTTTCCTTTGGTTGTCATATCGTACCACTTTCGTGCAGATAGAGGTATCACAATCCTGCTGCTCCACTTCCCTCAGCTCTCCCAAGGTGAAAGCTGATAAAATCCAGAGGGCAATGAGGGACCAAAGGAAAACATGAACACAAAGGACATATACCATCTAACAAAAGGACCTCTCATAGCATGTAGACCCTTTCTTATCCAGGTGAGAAGAAATAATAAAAGCTCCTTATCAGTCAACTTGATCTGGAGTGGAAAGAATGAGTGCAGTCTTTGAAACAGCTTAATAAGGCAGAATGGACTTGGTGGGAACATTTTAGACATAGCTTACATTCTGCTCTTAACCTTTCAGGACACAGTCACTGCCCTCTGTCAATTACTGCCATCTCTTCATTGACAAGCCTGATGGGTTATAAGTACAAGAATCTTCCAGATGCATGGCAAAGGAAAAAAAAAAAACCAGACCTAATACTGCTACGGTACTTCTGGTCTAGGACTTAGGGTCAGAAAGGGAAGAAACCATTGTAGGGAAAGAATCAGCCTGAGAACTGCTTTCTACCAAACAAATTTGTCGTTGTGTCTATTCTTGCAGGGAGTGTATATAAGGATGTTTCTCTTTCTTTTTTGAGATAATTTTAAGTGGGTATTCATGAAAACTAAGAGAGTTTGGTTTCTTCGCTCTTTCTCTGTTTCTGTATCTTGTTTTCAGATAAATCTTCCAGTGGATTCCTACCTGAACCTGATCCTAATTCCAGAAACACAAAGCCTGGATTCTTTGTGTTCACTACATTTATTCTGTCTTTCCATGAGCTAAGGCTGTAAATCCCACAGTGAAGCATGCATAAACACAAACTAGACGGGATTAGACCGCACTATTTAGTTAATCTTGGTTTACAAAACCCCTTCTTTCTTTGTCTGAAAGGCTGCCACAGAAATTTAGCAAATGCAATTTGCAAACCAAACGTGAGAACTTTCTGCACTACAGATAGAGGGGCAAAAAATAACTACTTGCTTTCATAATCCTCTCCCTTTGAGAAACCCTAGGGATATTTTTCAGGATGAGGGATGTTTTACAGTT
>RJWJ010036094.1:0-16273 GCA_004363605.1 Indri indri
AGGCTGAGCAGCCGTCCCTTCGGACTACACTTGAGTCTCTGACCTCACGCCCCACGGCGTCCAGAGCCATGCAGAGGCAGCCAACTCTGGCCCGCAGTTCTAAGGGCGGCCTTCTGACCCCACCCAGGAACCTGCTCTTCCCCCCTCGTCCGTGAGTTAAGTCCCCCCTCTTTTCTCTTATAGGGACACCAGTCATTGGATTTAGGGTCCACCCTAGACCCAGAATGATCTCATACTGAGATCCTTAACATGGTCACGTCTGCGAAGACCCCATTTCCAAATCAGGTCACACTCACAGGTGTGGGGGTTGAGACATGGGTCCACCAGTGAACCCACTACCCTCGACTTCCACATCTTCCCTCGAACTGCTGTTTCCAAACCGAGAGGTTGGATCGTGCGTAGCCCAGCTGGAAGGTGGCCCCCGGCAGGGCGTGTTCTCAGGAGGCAGCTCAGGGCTGGGCGGGCTGGGTGTTCCCGCAGCCGGACAGCAGGGGCTGGGGCCACGGCCAGCTCTGGCTCCAGGTTGAGGAAGCCCCTGGCCACCCTGCCCCGAGTCCCTGCTACCTTGCCCTCAGAGCCTGCGCATGTGGCTGGGGCCAGGCTGTTTTCCGGCATCTTCCCTGACTAGCTTCATCCTCAGGGATATTTTTCTACGGCAGAAATGGAGACAAACAGAAACAACTGTATGGGGACTTTTTTCCTCGTGCTGAATGTGACATTAGAGAACAAGAAAGTTACACTACACCCTGAGTTGGGGGAGGGTGGTGACAGTCCTGTCTGTGTCTCCAGGTTGGAAGTGATGGATTAGCTCTGCAGTGGCGCCAAGGAGGTTCAGCGGCCGGGCGGCTATGGGGAGGGCGCTCGGTGCTTCTGCCGGCAGAAGATGCCACACCCTCCTGCTAGGAGGCCCCCTGGCTTTGTCAACTCTTGGCGGTCCTGGTCCTTGGGACTCAGCCGGAACACATGTGCACGCACAGCCATCTCCGGGGACCTTTCTGCTGTGTCCCTGCATCACACAATGGGAAGCGGGAGGTGCAAGAATTGCCGTCCAGAGCTGGCCCTTGTCCAACGCAAAATGGTGCTGATGAGACGAAGCAGCCGTGTGCTGGGTGCCTCCTCCCTCTCCAAAGCCTCTCCCGGTTGCTGGGGGCCGCGGCGATGGGTCCAGCCTCGTCCTTGGGTCACGTCGGGGCCGAGTGCTCATCACAGGCCTCCTGCAAGAACGGGCTGACCCAGGGTGTTTCCAGGAAAATGTGGGCTTTTCTGCTTAAAGGTCGTTGTTCCCTGTGGGATTTTCTGTTCTTCCCAAACTCCAGACCCCTTCTGGCTGCAAGGACAGAGCCGTGCTGGAACAGGAGGCTGGACAAACCCAGAGTGCACGCGCCCTGTCGAGGACGCAGATGCGTGCCTACTCCCGCCCCCGCGGCGTCCCCCGCCCGCCTGCTGTGGGTGCACAGGGGGCGAAACGGAGGCGGAAGCTTCTGCCAGCGGCTTCTTCAGCAAGGAGCAGGCGGATCCAGGCGTGAAGCCGCGAGGAGACAGGAGCTGGGAGCCTGGATTGCGTCGGTCCAGGCCAGGGATGTAGTACCAGGTGTGACTGTGCATCCGTGTGTGCACACGTGTGTGCAGCCGTGTGTTTGCTTCCCTGGAGAGAGCGAGACGCAGATGGGAGACTTAGCGAGAACATCACGAGTCCCTCCCGGCTCACCTGGCTCCTTCCTGACTCAGTGGGCTCGTCTGTAAATGGAAGTCGTGTGCCCACCTGCCTCCCACGGCTGTTGTCAACGTTAGGTGAGAAAGCGAATGATGAAATGCTGAAGGTGGGGATGCCTGGAGGAGTGGAAGCCACGCAAAACCCCAAGGCTGCTCTGCCGTCTTGGATGCGCACCGTCCCCGCCAGGCCGTCTGGGGACACCTCCGAGTGTCGTTGTGACCATCAGTGAGTACCTGGAATATCTCTAAACAAATCAAGTTTGATTCAGGGTAAGGAAACACAGCAGGTGGGGAGGCGGTGGGGCTGGGCAGCACAGCTCCCCCTGCCATGGCGTGGCCTCACTGTTGCCACCCCTGTCCCCGTCTCCCCGTTTCTCCAGCTTTCAAGGCCGAGCTCTGCAGAGCGGGTGTGGGAAGCACGTGTTAGATTATTATATCTGAAATCATTACATAAAATGTTATCATAACTGTTTTCCATTTAAAATAAAATAAATGAATATTTGCCAACAGGGATAGAGATGGACACCCTCCCTTGGTCTCTATGTCAGGCAGTCACGCTTCACCTGCCGTCCCCGGGGAGCCCCCATGCAGAGAGCACAGAGAGGGACCCTGCTGTGGGCTGCTCTGGGTGGACTGCGCAGCGTCACCGCCCACGCACGCCAGCGATGGGTTTGTGGGTCACTGCATCCCGGCCGCGGGAACCATCTCTCACCAAGTGGGCTCTAAAGAGTCCTGAGGAGAAGACCGTGGGTGGAAGATGTTACTCGTGACGCCAACAGGATCTGGCAACGAGAAACGGTGACACTTCGTGCCCGGGACGAGCTCTTCACCAGCGATATAGTCAGGAAGACAGCCAGTAAAGTGGAGAGGCTCCAGCTGGGTTTGACAGGAAGAAATTGGGCCAACAGGTTCGACGTTATTAGGAAGGCTGCACGAGATACAGATTTATGGTCCCTGTTCTTTCTGAAAATGAATTGCACCGAGGGTGGTTTGCACAGAACAGCTGCGCCCCCCTCCACGGCCCGCGCCCACCTCCACGGCCCGCGCCCCCCTCCACGGCCCGCGCTCCCCTCCACGGCCTGCAGTCGTGCTTTGACGGAAGTCGCCTGCGTCATCGCCTCCGTGATCAAGATGTGTTATGATTTCTTCCACCCCAAAAGCTTCTCTTCTGCTTCCCCTCCCCGCTTTCAGCCCTGGGCAAACACTGATCTGCTTCTGTTACTGTAGATGAATTTCACACAAATGGAATCACACGGTTTATCTTCATTAGTGTCTGGCTTCTTTTTCTCGGCATAAGGATTTCGAGATTCGTTTATGTTGTGTGTATAAGAAGATAAATTCTTTCCTTTTGCTAGGAACCGTTCCAGTGTTTGGCTATATCACGGTTATTCATCTACCCATCTGTTGATGGAAATTTGGGTTGTACCCAGTTTTAACTTTATGAATAAAGTGGTATAAATAATCATGCCCACAGTTTTGTGTGTGTGAACATAAGTTTTCATTTCTCTTGGATAATACTTGGGAGTGGAAATACTTGGTGAGTGCATGTGTAACTTTACAAGAAACTCGGAGCACAGGCAGCTCATGCCTGTAATCCCAGCACTGTAGGAGGCCAAGGAGGGAGGACTGCTTGAGGCCCAGAATTCGAGATCAACCTGGGCAACATAGCAAGACCCCATCTCTACCAAAAATTTTTTTAAAAAATTAGTGGGGCTTGGTGATGCATGCCTATAGTCCCAGCTACTTGGGAAGCTAAGGCTGGAGGATTGCTTGAGCCCAGGGATTGGCGGCTGCAGTGAGCTACGATGGTGCCACTGCACTTCAGCCTGGGCAAGAGAGAGACCCTGTCTCAAAACAAACAAACAACAAACACACACATACACACACACACACACATGCACACACACAAACAAACCGCCAAACTCTTTCCCAAAGTGGTTGTACCATTTCATGCCCCACCAACAGTGTATGAGAGCTGGTGTCTCCACACCCTTGTCAAAGCGTGGGATTGTCAGTCTTTGTAATGTTAGCAGCACCGATATGCACGCAGTAGAGTCTCACTGTGGCTTTGATTTGCATTTCCTAACGACGAATGACATGGACTTTGTTTTCGTGTGCTTACTGGTCATTCATTTATCTTATTTTGCAAAGACTTTGTTCAGATCTTTTGTTTATTTTTTAAAAAAAACCTTTTTCTTTTCAGAGTGGAAGAGTTCCTGATATATTCTGGGTTTAAGTCCTTTGTCAAAAATATGCTTTCTGAATCTTTTCTTCCAACCTGTGGCCTAGCCTTCATTTTTTAAAGGGTGTCCTTGTAAAACGAATTTTAATTTGATGAAGTTCAGTTTTTATTTATTTATTTTTGTCTCATACTTTTTGGGTCCTACTTAAGAAAACTACGCCCTTCCCAAGGTCTCAAAGATTTTTTTAAGATTTTTTTCTAGAAGTTTTATAATTCTGGCTTCTACATTTAGCACTGTATTTCCCCCCTTTTAGTTTTTGAGGCTTGCGGTTTATTAAAACATGAAAATCTCCAAAGGAGAATCACAGAAGTTGCAGAATATTTTATTGGTTGACTTTAAATAATGTTTTAACAAAGAAAAGTAATAAGATTTTTCTGTTCTCAGGATAATTGCAGAATGTATAAAAAAATATATGTTACATAATAGTTTGCTTCAGGCATTGAGGGTTGGGAAAGAGACACAAATTTAAAATTATTCAGCGATCGCTTTCTACCCACACTGCCGTTGTGTCTCTGCAACGACGTGCACAACCCCAGGCATTGCCAGGACTGCGCTGGCAGCAGTGACGGGCCGCGGTAACAATGACGCCGCCCCTCCACCTTTTTTCTTTCAGGCAAAGGCTTTTGCCTACTTTCCAGGTCATGTTACGATTGTGGGTTTGGAGGTTTTTGTTTTTTCAACTTAAACTCTTTATTTTGAGGCAATTGTAGAGTCACACACGGTTAAGTAACACAGAGAGATCCCACACACCCTTTCCCCAGTGGTGATGCCGTGCAAAGCCGTGTACCACGCCACGGCCAGGGTGTCCACATCCACACGGCCAAGATTCCCTTCTGGGACTGACTTTTTCTTCACTGAGCACAATTCTCTGGAAGTTTGAGCAGCTTGTTGCAAATGTCAGCAGCTCGTTCCTCTTACTGTTGAGCAGTAGTATTCCACAGTGTGCAGTGTAGATGCTTCCCAGCCTGTTTAACGCCTCACCCTTTGAGGGACATCTTGGTGGTTTCCAGTTCTTGTCTATTACGAATGCAGACGCTGTACACATTCCCGTAATTTAACCTTCGTTAAGAAAATGTTAACAGCTTCATTGAGGTGTGTTCACCTACAATAAACGGCACATGCTTGAAGTATACATTTGCCACGGTCACATACGTACACACCTGTGACGACATCCCGGCAGCCATGATGACAAACATACAAATCCCCCCCAAAGCTTCCCCCTCTCTGTAATCCCTCCATCCGTCTTCCCCACCCCCCCCCGCCCCCATCTCCAGGCAACCTCCGATCTGCTTTCTGTTGCTATGGTTTGCATTTTCTAGAATTTTGTATTAATGGAAGCACAAAGGAAATTCTTTGCGTGTGGATTCTTGCACGAGGTGCAATTATTCCGAGGTTCATCCTGGCTGTTCCGCGTGTCAGCGGCTCACTTCTCTCCGTTGCTGATCCCGCTGCACAGATCGCCGCTGCCTGTTCACTTACCGGTGAACAGACGTTTGGTGTGTTCTCAGTTCTGGGCTATTATAAATAAAGCTTCTAGGAATGTTCACGCAGAACTTCTAGTGGACAAGTGCTTTCATTTCTCTTCGGTAAGTATCTAGGAGTAGAATGGCTAGACCCTACATTAGGTTGAACTTAACGTGTTCAGCCATTCCTCCGGCTTCTTTAAGGTGTGCACACGGTACCGCCACGGCTATTCTTTAAATGTCCTGTCTGCTAATTGCGTCCTGTGTGTCCATTTGGGGCCAGTGTTGATCGATTTTTCTTCCCTTATCAGTTATATTTTCTATTTCTTTGCATTCTTGTAACTTTTGATTGGCTGCCAGACACTGCGAGTTTTATCTTGTAGGATGGGGAGTACTTTTTATCCTATAAATACTTTTTCCCCAGGTTCATAATGTATTGTAGAAATTGAGTATCACATGCCAAGGTGACATTAGCTTCTCCAGGCATGGGACCTTAACAGTTGGGGTACAGTTTACAATCCATTTATGTTACTTTCACAGCTGGAGATTTTTTTAGACCTCAACTTGAAGTATGAGACCATCAGAGCAGAGCCTCTGCATGTGGCCGGTACGCAATTCATTCCACCTGTGCGCGGGTGAGTGTTGAAATATTTTTTAATACCAGTGAACTGGAATTGGGCATCGGTCTCTGGACCTGCCGTGATTTCAATTTCACCAAAGCCACAAATCCCACAGCCCATGTCCTTCAGCGTTTGCAGCCACCTCTTTGCCCCACCGGGAGAAGCTGTCCCCCCACCCGCCACGTCTTCAACTGGCCACACTGTCCTATGAACAATTTTGAGTTTTGTTCTTGGACGTGGTAAATTTGCTTGTAACCACTTTGGTCCTTTGGGTCTTACTATATTAAGTGTTATTACCTGGGGCTCTATCCACAGTGAGTCTAGAGTTAATTTTTCTCCACTGCTGAGTCCAGATGCCTCTTAGGAGTCTGACCAATGGTATCTGAATTAGAAGGTTTTCAACTCTGGCTGTTGGAGACAGGTGCTTGTTCCAGTCCTTGTGTGTGCACCGGGTGTGGTTCCCTCCAATCCTTTCAGGCGACCCTCCCCCAGTTCCAGGTGTGTCCTCACACACATGGCCTGGTCAGTACTCAGGCGAGGCATGAGGGAGACCCTCTGTGGTCTCCGGAGTCCCCCTGGAAAGCACCCTCCTCTGCGATTCTCCGCCCTGTGGATCGCAGCTGCCACGGTTTTCCCAGACCCTCAGCTTTTCTCTGCAATCCTGGGAAACCACCTCACTCTGAGACCTGAGGACCTTCTCCAGGCAGTGAGCTGGGGCGATCATACGATGACCTCACTTGTTTCTTGTCCGTGGGTCCCTGTTCTTCATTGTCTGATATCCAATGTCTTCGGTACCATCGTTTCATATATTTTGTCTGTTTTTAAAGTTGTTTCAGGCAGGTGAGTAAATCCTGTTGGTCCATCTTGACTTGAAATAGAATTTTCTCTGTTAAGCAATTTTGCATCTATATGTCATGGGTGATAGGTATCTGTACATATATTTTTTCTTCTAATGTCTTTGGTTTTGGTATCAGAGTATTCCTAGTTTCACAAAATGGTTTGAGAAATGGTAAATTTTTTAAATTTTGTTTGCTCAAATATTTTAGCAATATTTGTGTTATTTTCCTTTAAGTGTTCGACAGAATTCATCAATGAAGGCATCAGATATTGGGGTTTTCTTGGCAGGAAAGTTGTCATGATGAGTGGAACCTCTTTAATAGATATAAGAATAGGACTATTCAAATCTTCCATTTCTTCCCAAGTCAGCTTGGTAATTTGTGTCTTTTAACGAATGTTTATTCTGTTTAAATTTTTGACATGTTTGACATAAAGTGGATCATATTGCTCCTTTATTACCCTTATAATGTTTGTAGGCTTCGTGGTGATGAGCCCTTTTTTATTGCTGATAGTGATAACATGAGTTCTTTTTTGTGGATATTTAAAAAAATTTTGTCTTTATCTTTAGTTTTTTTCCATTTAAATAGTGTGTCTTGGTTTGGTTTTCTTTGTGTTTATCCTTTTTGGTTTTCATTAAGATACTTTCATAATGTAGTTTTCATCAAATTTGGAAAATATTCAGTCACTGATTGTTTAAATATTCATTTTGTTTTCTTTCTCCTTCTGCGACTTCAATTATACATATATCGATATGTCTCAAAGCTTCCTTAAGCTCACTTCTTTCTGTTTAATTTTCCTCTCTTGCTTCCGTTGGTATAGTTTCTCCTCGCTTGTCTTCAAGTTCATTGATATTTTCTTTTATGCTGCCTAATTTGCTGTTAAGTCCATCTAGTGAATTTTTTTTTCATTCTAGATACTGTATGTTTTAGCTTAGAAGTCTTATTTTGTTTAGTTTTTATCTCCTATTTTTTCTTACGTTTATATTTTTATTTCGGTCCTTGACTCTATTTATAATAGGTTGTGTGGGTTCAACAGCTAGTTCTGTCATATCTGTCATTTATTGGTCTGCTTCTATGAGCTGTCTTTTCCCGGGTAATGCATCACATTATTCTGCAACTTCACACGTCTGGTTACTTTTTAACTGAATAATCAGAAATTCGAATGTCACATTGTCGAAGGCTGGATTTTATTTTTTCCTTCAAAGAGTGTTGACCTATTTTCTGGCCGGCAGTTCAGTTACCGTCAATCAGTGCTATTCTTTCAAGGCTTGTTTTTAAGGCTTGTTAGGGTAGGTTTAGAGTAACTTTTACTCTAGGGCCAGTTCAGCCCTAGGAATGACTGAGGCTTGACATTTCGGGGACTCTACTGAATTCACCGGGTGTTTACTGAGGTTGTTCAGCTCTATGCAAACTGAGAATTGTTCATCTCAACAACTTACCTGCTTTTCTTTTCCCAGACATGAAATTTTACCCTGTGTGCATGCAGCTTAGTATTGTGCAAGGATCCCCTGCATGTTGTCCAGCTGTGCTGCACAGCTGTTTTGTGCCACCCCACAGAGCCTCTGGCCTGGCCCTCCTCGGAGCAGCCTGGTTGGGGGAGGCCCGGTGGGCTCGCACGAAGGGCACCGATCGCGGAGTTCACGGAAACCTCACTTCTCTGCCGCTTCTCGGCCTTGCCTGTGTCCCCACATGTGGCTCATCCCCAGGCAGAGGTAACTCAGCAGGGTCTTCAGCTGGGGAGCGAAGCCAGCCATGGCAATAACAGTGCCCAAGACAGGAGCCTGGTGAAGACCTCCTGACCGAGGGACCTTGTCTGGCTGATGCTGCTAATGGGAAGGGAAGGAATTGTGTTAGGCATGAGCGTGGAGCGCTAAAATGAACCCATTCCTCGCTCCCAGGCTGCCCAGTTGGGGCAAACAAAGTGCCACTGCCAGGGTGCCCCAGATGAGGGTCTCCGTCCCCTGGGTCACTCCTGGGCCCTGCTCCCTTGCTCTGTGGTGGCTGCTCAGAGCTGCCGCAGCCCAGGCATGGCCCCTCCTTGGTTCTGCGCCCCGTCTCTGCCAGGACCCCTGCGCCTGGCCACTGCCTGCGTCCCCTGCGGCTTTCTGTCCTGAAAAGTGACTGCCCCATTAGAGAAGGCCACCCTCGCAGCCAGCGGGGCTGCGCTTGTGTAGCGGCCCTAGTGGGGAACCACAAAACTGACTTATTTACTTTTCTCTCAGGTGTTGGCAGAATAAAAACAACATGTATTTAGAATTAATTTTTTTATCTAAGAAATGAAAGTGTTTTCTGTAAAACAGATTTTATTACATCAGCAGGAAAACTCTTAAAAGTATTTTAAAAACCTTATGTTGTGTTTTTTGTTTTCCAAATGAAGATTAATTTATAATTAAAACATTTTTGAAAAAGATTATGGCTGGGTGTTTTTATTTTATTCAGAAATGAACAAGGAGTTAGGTTCAAATGATTATTGACTGGAGGCTCCCGTGATCACATGACTATTTTGATTAAGTGATTAATACCATAAATTTTTGAAACTGAGCTGTTGATGTTCTACCTTCTTTTGGATTATGCAGATATATTATTATTATTTTTTACAATCGATAGGTTTACAGAAATTCCGGAAACTGAGGTTTTCACGTTCCAATAGAAATTGCATGGTGGGGCCTTACTTTTGTTTCTCCAACCAGGATTTGGGAGAAACTGTTCTATTTTATCAGGAGTGTAGGTTCCGGGTGACTGAGGGCCCCTCGCCCTATCTTTGTTTTAGTTAATATCAACGAAGGTTGGTGATTAATAAGTGACTTGGAATACAGTGGAGTGAGTGTTATTTAGACTAATTGAGTATTTAACAGTCTGTTAAATCAATGACATGCGTAATAATTTACATGGAAAATGAGCGTCGGTGCCGGGCTCGGCCCACCCGTGACCTGCCAGCCTGGCGATTGCTCAGTCCCGGCTGCTCCCCCTGCGAGGCCTTGACAGACAGCCTGGTAGTTCACAGGCAGCCCGGAGCCCCCGCAGCTGTGTCAGGAGAGCTGATGTTTTCCTTGGCTCAGTCTGTTTTGAAGAGCGCCAAGTGGCTCTGCCCAGGGGCAGCTGGCTCTGCGGTCACCTTCCCTCCCGACTTCCTGCAGGTGCATCTTGACGCTCCTTGTGAACCGCCCTCCCGGCAGGGGCGAGGTCCCTAATGAAGAGTGTGGCTTTCTAGCCCGCAGGCTCACACTGAGATTTCTGAGGCATGGCCTCCTCGGGGTTGATAGAACTCATTAGGTTTAATTAACAAATTTCAGGCATAACTACCGGAAACCCGTGGGCTCGCGTGGGAAGCGTGGAAGTTCCCCACGTGGCGCTCCCACCCCTCCTCACTGCTGTCTCGCGGGTCTGTTAGGACTGCCTTGTCGCTCTGACCATGGAGTCGGGTCTGCTCTGCTCTGCTGTCTTTGATCTTTGAAATGAAGCTTTGGTCCTGTACTTCACGGATCGCGGAAATGAGTCCTTGGATCCGTAATGCCGGAAGGCAGAAGCCTTCAAAGAATCCTGATTCTAGGGCAGGTTGCACAGAGCGTGCGTGAAGGACGGAGCTCCACCCCTGGGGAGGGTCTTGCTGGCTGGAGAATGAGAGAGGAGCGGGGTGCGACGGCCTGGATGTGCCTCTGCCCACGCCGGCTGGCGCAACTCAGCTCTGGCGCTGTCTGGAGATAGCGCAGATCTTGTGAGGCTGCCCCCGCTCAGGCACCAGCCACAGGGGCATCCAGGCCACCTGCTCCTCTGGCCGACTTGGGGGCCTTGCTCTTCTGCAAATTTGGGGACCCCCCCCAACTTTGATAATTGAGTAGAAGGACTGAGAAAACTCTCCCTTCGTAGGGTGTCTTCCCTTGGAGGGCGGCTGGTTTCTCAGGCCAGCAAGCTCTCAGGCCCGGCCCCACCTGGGGCTGTGCTCACACAGGCCAGAGCTGGCTGCAGCAGCTGCAGGGAGCAGGGTGGCATCTAAATCACTAGTAATGACAACAGTAAGTGAAAGAGACATGATCCTATTGTGTGTCAGACAAGGAGTCAGATGTGTGCACCCTGCTCGAGTGCTCCATGGGCTCCACTTCTTGCAGAGCCGAGCTCCCCCGACGCGCTGGTGTCGCTGCGGAGTGGCCCTTCTTACTTGAGAGGAGTGACTGCAAAGGCGCCGGCATTGACCGCACATTCCCGGAGGCCTGGGTGCAAAGTGCATGAACGAGCTCTGGGGAGGCCCCACCTTGCTCCAGGGCAGGGGGTGGCATGTTCCGTGAGGGTGCTGCACAGAGGCAGGTCCTCGCCTTGGGGTCACGGGTCCTGGGGATGGAATGGAGAGGCTGTCGCCAGTGTCCAGATGAGAATGGCGCTCTGCCGTCTGGGGCGGAGTCAGGGGCTTGCTGTCGGGCTCTACAGGGCACAGAGAGCAGACGGTGTCTGCCTGGGGGGGCGGTCTGGGGTTTTGGTTCACCGGGTTCTTGGTAGTCTGATTAACCAGGCGCTCTCGGGCAAGGGCAACTTGGCTGTGCCCTACCCGGGCTGTGTGTGTGTGAGGCGTGGTCTCCGCCTCTCCTGGGTGCAGATGCCGGGTGGGAGTCAGGACTCCGGAGTGGACCCTGAGCCCCAGGGGGTGTCTGGGCAAGTGGGGAGCATCTCTTCTCCAGCACCTTCCTCCTCTTCCTGCTCACAGGATTGATGCGATGCACCGACAGGTGGTGACTCAATGTCCAGGGGGAGTGACAGTGTTCTGGGGACTTCTGGAAAAGCCTTCTAGAAAAGCCTTCACTTTCTGATAAAAGGCAAGTGCGCAGGTCCCTTTGTGGTCAGGTCACCTGGAGATACGGCGTATCCATACGTGAAATGTGGTATGTAGAGGGGGCCATGACTCAGTGCCCAGCAGCTCGGGTCCACGGCCTGCCGCAGACCCTGGGCAAGCTACTTTGTTGCCGCGTGCCTCAGTCTCCCCGCCTGTTAGATAGGGGCGGCGACAGCACCTGACTTACGGAGTTGTTGTCAGCTTTCCCTAAGGGTTTGCTATTATTTTATAAATTAAAAAATTAATTACGTGCACAACACATGCATACGTGCTTGTCTAAACCTCCAAACGATGTAGAAAGACGGACAGAGGAAACCCGAGCTTGCCTTACCTTCCCCGCCCGTCACCACCCACCCATCACCGCAGATTTTACTTTTCCACCAGAGGTAATTGCCATTAATAGTCTGGCATTTGTTCTTCCAGAGTTTTTTATGGGTATCCCATTTTACATAAATGAGATTGTACTATATGGATGGTGAGTATCTTGCTTTTTCACTTGCTACATATGTATTAATATTAGTTTATCTTAAACGATAGCCATTTCTTGTCCCATAGATTCTGTGGGTCCACAGGTCAGAATCCTGGCACTGCCTGGATTGGCTCTTCTCAGCTGGACAAAATCAATGTGTCTCAGGGCTGTGTCCCTTTCTGGAAGTGCTGGGTTGAATCCACCTCCAAACTCGTCCAGGCGCTGGCAGAATGCAGTTCCACGTGGTTGTAGGACTGAGGTCCCTGCTCCATGCCGGCTGTTGGCCAGGAATGGTCCTGGGGTCTGGGGCCTGTGCCCTTCCTTGGCTGGGGGCCCTCCCTGCATCTTCAGAGCCACCACGTGGGAGCAGCTCCTCTCACGCCTCCAGGGTCTCTGACCACCCCGCATTTCTCTGACTCTTCTGTCTCTCGTCGGTTTTTAAGGGCCCATGTGAGGACACCGGGCCACCTGGGTAATCTCCCTATTTTACAGTCAGCTGATGAGCAAACTGAATCCCAACTGCAGAGTCCTTCCTATGTATAGTGGGTTGAACAGCATCCCCCAAATTCCCGTTTGCCCAGAACCTCAGAATGTGGCATCACTTGGAAACAGGTCTTAGTAGAGACGTGAGTTTAGAAGTGAGGTCCTGCTGGATTAGGGTGGTCCTGGAACCCAAGACTGACATCCTTAGAGGAAGAGGGGAGGACACGAGAGATGCAGAGAAACGGCAACATGACGATGAAAGCAGGATTGGAATGACGCCGGAGCCCAGGGAGTGCCCGGAGCCACCAGGAGCTGCGAAGAGGCGGGGACAATGATTCCTTAGCCCGTCGGAGGGAGTGTGGCCGGGTGGCACCTCCATCCTGTCTTCTAGCCCTAGAACTCAGAGAGAATAACTTTCTGTTAACTTTTACGCCACCGGGTTTGGAGATTTGTTCCTGTGGCCCTAGGAAGTGAACGGTGGGACCTACCTAGGACAGTGTTTGGTGGCATCTGGAGGGAACGTGTTTAGAATTCTGCCTCCACAATATGTGGCAAAGTTCTTTGTCTGTGCAAGGTTTTGTTACGGTGACATATGTACTGCAAGCACGTTCCGCTTTTACAGAGACTCTCTACCCGCGAGGTGCTGGTGTCATTACAAAGCGACGTCGCTGGAGAAGACAGTCCTTCAAACTTTCACTCTGTGATCAACAGTCTGGGTGTTAGAAACCAGAGGTAATTAATAAAACACATTTATGGCCACGGAGTGATGCAACAATGACGTGATTTATCGTCCAGTCAATCTGGACAGGCGGGAAGAGGTGAGGCAGGGTTGGGGACCGGGGAGATCTGGTCGCTCATTAAAGCCGGTGAAGCTAACGCAGCCACGTAAAGGGAAGGGAAGAGATTGCCGGCGGTGGAGGCTCAGGAGCTCCACCCCAAGGGCTGGGCTGCAGCCACTGGCACCTGTGTCCGAGGCTGGGAACGGCTGGTGGATCCCAGAGTAAACAAACCTTGGCAACCGCCAGCCTGAGCTTTCAATAGGTATCGGGGCTTAAAAATCTGCTTAAGACTAATTTATTTCCACTAGGAATTGGTAGTGTAATGATCTGAGTTGACCATTTGTCTGAAGGTTAAATATTGGGTAAACTCCGGAGCCGAGAAGATCCTTTGGCAAACTCATCCGTCTGCGCTAAACGCGGCCCTGCCCGGGAGAGTCGGGGCGGCTGTCACGGGCGGACTCATCAGCCGCACCTGGGGAAAGTGAGTCTGATCTTAGATGCCTCCTGTTGAGTGCTCACCTGCTCACCACACCTGCATCGAGCACCTGCAGGGTTTGGAACGCGCCCGTGGAGGGCAGACAGGAGACAGGAAACCGTGAACACGTGAGCTACGGCGCTTTCCGGAAGGGAGAGAAGTAAGGTGGGGTCGGAGACAGGCAGCGCGGAGGGCTGCTCAGTGCTCCATCAGGTGTGGCCAGGACAGGCTGAGAAGGCGGCCTTTGGACAAAGGCTTGGGGGAGGTGACAGGAACAGCTGTGCGGAGACCCCGGAAAAGAGCATTCCTCTGGGACAGAGCTATCTCGCAAGGGCCCTCGTTTCTGGCATGTTCCGGGAACAGCAAGGGGTCATCTGGGCAGGACAGGACAAGAAGGAGGAATCTGGAGGTAAGGTCCGTGGGGCCGTGTGTGACTTTGGATTCTGTCCCGCTGTGGGGGCGGGGAGGGGAAGCTGACGAGGGAAGCGTCACGATGACACCTGGGAGTTTCAAAGGACCATCCCGGCTGTGTGGGGAATGCTCGGTGTAGGGCACGGAGCAGCAGAGGCCGTTTAGGAGGCTGAAGCCACCGCACAGGTGAACTAGGACCGTCTCCCAGACAGAGGTGCGCCCCGATGGATGGTGTCGGGGAGGCTGGGTGTAGAAGGAGGGGAGGGCTTCCAGGACCACCCCAACACGTGCCCGGGACCCGCCGCAGCCCGAGTGGGCGGCCTGGGCAGGGAGGCTCCCAGGAAATGCCCTTAGGGAATCTCACCTGAACGGCTGAGTGTCGGGCTTGGACACGCAGGTGTGGGTGGGAGGCTCACTCCGGAGTCTGTGGCTCTTCCATTTTGTGGACAAGAGCCACGGTTCTGGCCGGGCCAGGCACAGGCAGGCAGCGGGGAGCAGCAGGGGCTTTCACCGTGGGCCGTGGATACAGGTCGGGCGTGGGCTTTGGCGTCGGGGTCTCCAGGTGGTCTGTGTCGTCAGGAAGTCCCGTGGAGAGGCTGGTTAAGTCTGGTTGTCGGGCTTGACTGGTAAAGTCTGAGGGAACAACAGGTAACTTAGGAAGGGGGTCGCTTTGCAAGGCCGGTTACAAATTGTGTCGTGTCTCCAGTCTCTGTCCCCTGTGCAGACCTTGGTGACGCAGATCACGTGGCTGTGGGCAGCTGCCAGGGGAGGGGCCTCCCTGAGAGAGGGGGGAGGAGGAGGGAGCCCTCGGGTGGGGAAGGCCTGGGTGGAAGCGGCGTGGCCGTGGGTCTCACTCTGGCTCCCCAGAAGCAGGCACTGCAAGGCTTGGCCCTGTGCTGTGGGGAGGGGCGAGTGTGACCCTCAGGAGGCCAGCTTTCCCGTGTCCCCGCACTGTCTCCTGAGCCACACTTACCAGAACCGGAGCAAGCAAGACTGGCTGTGACACAATTAACCTGAGCTGCCCTAAAGATGACAATTTTAAGGCAGCCTACCTGGCCTAAGGCTACTGAGCGTAGCACATAAATTTATGCATTTATGCAAATCACAGCAACCCAGGTTTCTGGCATCCAAGACCCCTGCCCAGGGAGCAGGTGGGGCTTCGTGCCTTCTCCCCCTGCAGGGCTATGGGGGATTCACAGACCAGAGGCCTGTCCATCCCCTCAGCTGCTCTGCTGGCCTCTTCAGCAAGGGCTGGCAGGGATTTCCTGGGGAAATAGGTTTATTCCTCTGTTTAGCTTAGAGACGCCCAGAGAAAACCTGTCCTCAGGGTTAAACCCTCTTTTTATTCCAAGGTCCTGCCAGTCTCTCATCAATTAGTGGATGTACCTCATTCTCGGTGCACTCGTTCTGGGCGTAAACTCTTGAAAAAATGGGTCAAGCAGGTTCACTGTTGATAGTAGTTCATCAAACAATGTGGCTTCCCTGCGCAGCATCTGTGTTTGATGATCAGGTCAATTCCTGGTCCTTTTACTGGGCCTTTCTGCAAAGTCACCGTCAAGCAGCTCAGCTCTCACGACACCCTGTGCTGGGCAGATGGCGAGTCCTGAGCCCTGTTCGCAGGTGGCGAGATGCTCGCCCAGGGGCCTGCTCTGTGGCCCTGCCGGAACCACCCAGGCCTGCCCAGGTGCTGCCCGTGGGAGACCCCTCCAAGGTGGGCAGGGATGCTCTCAGCCCGAGATGCTTCCTCTCTGGCTCCTGAAAGTGGGGGCCAGGCCTGAGAGGCAGCGTTGCAGGACTCGCCCCTCGTCACGGCCACACGGTTGCCGTCCTCCAGCCCCGGGACACCCGGCTGGCCACTCCTCCGGGATTTGCTCTGGTGCGCCTGCCCCCAAAGCCCAGGCATGAAGGCACACAGCTCAACCCCCTCTTCAAAACCCGGCCAGAGGTGGCTGTCCCTCC